>JABUQX010013066.1:12500-28577 GCA_015478945.1 Trachelipus rathkii | reverse complement strand
CAAGTCTTGGTTCGAAAACGGTGGTGGTCTTCCCAGTTTCCTTATTCACTAGTTCTTTCTTCTGCCAGGCCATAGTAGTAAGGGCCCAGAGAAGTACGTGGTCTACGTTAGCAGACATACTGGATTCCACTCTGGCAGTACAGTCAGGAAGTTGTCTGCCGGATTCAAAATTCACTCGGGTGTACAACCCATGTTTCCGGCGTAAATATACTTTATGGTTCCGGAAGAGATTTACTTCGGATGAACCCACGACGAATAGTAGTGACATTGTTGGAAATTGATAAGTAAGATCGATCTTCTTATCCTCTGCCACAACAATACCTGTTAATATAAAAATATATATATATATTAGTTTTTTATATAAGTATTAGAAATGCTCAAACATGAATGACCATGTAGTGCGTTATGAGAAAATAAATAAAGCAACACTCCACAGCAAGCCACTCATGCTAAACATTTCCAGTTTTTTGAACTGACCTTTTCGTGGTAAATATAATATGATGGTAAATATTAAAATATTAAAATTTTAATATTTAACAGATCTTGATGACACTTGGCAAAGCATCAAAGCATAGACTAGCTTCAGCCTATATATCGTCATAAAACAAGCAGCGTACGGACATGCATGTATAAGAAAGAACATGCAGCTTACAAAAATTAAGCAGCTTACACAAGAACAAAATTTTAAGCAGCTTAAATAAGAAAAACGCTCATTGCTCTTCCCTGTATTTTCTGACAGACATGTGGCTTATACATTGTTACCCATGTTATCCATGCATGCTATATGCTTTTAACCTTTCTCTTTTACACATATATTTTATGCAGAGAATTGGTACGTTATACAATTATTAAAATAAATTTGTTAATAAATTCATATATAATTATATAATAATGTTTGGTAATATATAAATGAATACTTGTTATGCTTAATCGTTTTGATTAACCATAACTCATATCCCAAACCTTATATACATTTCGTTTCTTACAGCGTGATGACTTTCGATCGACGAATATAACGATACCGAGAGACATCTCCAGCGCATAAGATACCTCCTTCCTGTGCAACATCGAATAACCCACAGTACCTAAAATAAAATCTGAAAAAACGGCTTTTTGGATTAGGATTAGTGCACATAGAAATAAAACTTGTAGTGGAAAATAAAATCCTTTTAAACGAGACAAAAAAAAAAGATGTACATTTGTACATAAACGACTTATGCTCTCTTAGAAACAGAGAAAAGTATTTATATGGTCTTTAAACTTATGCTCTCTAATAAAAGAGAAAAGTAAAATATTCGATAGAGCAGATTGTTACTGCTTACGGCCGATTTCTTGGAGGACGTACATTTAAATATTCTAGTGGTGTTGACATCACGTTTGGTATTTCCGGGACTGGTCCCATCCGTCGTGTCCACGGGCGTGATGGGCCCTCTTGATTCGGTTCAGCATCGAAATGAACAAGCCCAATGGTGTCATCATAAAATTGAACCCCGGTGGGATCACCCAGAATTTCACCTATCACCTGGAAAGTTGGAACCGGAGTCCGAATAGGTGAAGAATTATGAGGGGACGAACCCATCGCATGCATACCCGGAATTTGTGGGCTAAAACCGTAGAATTCGGTCAAGGTCGAGTTATTTGAACTACTAAATTCAACCATTGGTATATCGGGGGGATGATTGATCATACTAATCTGTTCCGATATATGACTACCATCTTCGGGGGAAACAGACCAAACGGAAGTTGGTCGATCTCGAAAATAAAGACTAGAAGTAAAGGAATTTTCCTGTTCTATATCAGTAGGAGCTATTCTCCTGGTGTGTTCCTCCAAAACCGACGAAGTGAGAATAGAGGGATATTGAAATTGGATGGGATAGTCATGTGGATATAAGTCATGATAATCCAAAACAGGAGTTGACACACTCCCACTGGTGTATAAAACTGTATCCGTTGGGACAGCGTCGCCAGAATGCGTCGGGACAGCAACCGATGTACCTTCTAAGACATCATTGTCTATGAAAAGGTGAGTATGAGAAGAATTCTCCGAGACTTGAGGAGTCTCAACAGGCAACGTTGAGAATTTTACTGTAGGAATCGGAGTTGGCACGGAAATGGGAGATATAGAGGTGGTTCCCCCTTGATTATACCCCACACGCATTCGGTCAAGTTCAGCAGATAAATCAGGCAACTTCGTGAAAAGGTCCACCTCAATGGGATTAAATTGAAATTGGAGAAATCCCTCAAAGTCGGCCTCTTCTTCCTCAATAGGTACTAAAGAACTGTCAAACATAGACGGTTCCGACGTACTTTCCTCCTCTTCCATTGTTTTGGTTTCAGATTCCAAAGTGGTAGCAGAGCGTAGTTGTTTCTTCTAGGAATACTACTGGCTCTGCAGCTGAGTGTTGACAAAGTGTCACTCAGTCTCCACTATCGTCCCACAATCATGACTGACGGAATGAATGAATTGGTAGAGAACGGGAAGACCGAAGATGGGAAAATGCCACCGGCTGATCCCGTCCCACTTGTAGATCAAACTAATATGCAGTCCAGTGAGGTTATTTCAGATCCAGGAAATCAAAGAGCAACACAGAATCCAGCGGTAGTTACCGTGGACGCTCAGTTCTTTCAATCAGTGTTGCAACAGAACACCAAGCTAATGGAGAAAATGACTGCCTTGATATCCGCTATGGAGGTTGATAGGAAACCCAAGAAGATGATTCCTTTGGGCAAATTTAAGATCGAGACTGGGGAAACAATGGTCCAGTTTTTCGACAGATTCGAGCAGTTTTGCGCTGTGCAATACCCCGGATCAACAGAGGGAATGGTGGCCTTATTGGGAAGCCATCTCCTGGGGTCTGCTTTGGAGGCTTACAATATAGTCGCAGCGACATCAGCCGAATACCCCTTCGTGAAGTCCCAACTTTTGCAGTGGTTCAGAGAACACTTGAAGAAGAAGGTAAATACAGAAAATGCAGAATTCACAAAAGCCGTAATGAAAGAAGAGGAAGATGTGCCCCTGTTTGCTTTAAGATTGTTGGGGCTGGCGCAAAGAGCATTTCCAGGAAATGATGTAAAGAGAATGCCTATGGTGCGAGAAAAGTTCTTGGATAGTGTGCCTGAAGTGGTCAAGACTCAGGTGGAACTTGCATTAATGGGAGTAGAGGTTACTCAGGGTTCAGTAACCCCTTGGGAGCAGTTGGTAATAATGGTGGACAAGGTATACCGCGGAAATAAGAAGAAAGAAAATCCGGCCGTAGAAGTAGTTGATTTGACTCATTCATTACAGATGTCCACCATTCCCATGCAACATCAAATGGCATTACCCAGATATGATACCCAAGAGGGATTGTGTTGTTGCCGACAAATGCAAACACAACCCCAGCTTCGAGCTGTAACATCTCAAAGAAACGATAATAATGCTGCTAATAATGCAACACCAATATCATCAAGTAATTATAGACCACCAAGATATGAATCATCAAATCAGATCCCAACACAAGAATTCCGAAACGGGCAACGAAATTACCAACAAAGAAATCAAAATGGCTCATCAATTCCGGTTTGTAACCATTGCAAGAAGAAAGGGCATAACATGAGTGCTTGTTGGAATAGGCCACAATGTATGTATTGTGGTAAACGAGGGCATGTCATAGAGGATTGCTACCTTGAACAAAATCGATGTCTAAAGTGTAAAGAAGTAGGTCATTTAGTAGGGGAGTGTCCCAATGGTCGAAGCCAACCTATGGCACAACCAAGAATAACGTGTCCCTTTTGTCAAAATGAACATTTAGGAAAGGATTGTCCACAAAGATCGGGAAACGGGGGAGCTCTGGCATGGAAGACCTCATGCCAGAAGCCGCAGCAACAGCAGAAGTAATAGACGAATATGAAGGGGGAGCTTGGGGAATTGAGGTCGAGGAGGATGATCCAGGAGGGTCGCAGGAGATTTCTCGCGAAATTTTCCAAACGGCATCGGTCCAGGTGCCCCCAATAACAATCTTTGAGAGCCCTCACGGGCAGGACCAGTTGACACAGGTGTCGGTATTAGTTGCAGTAAGTGATAAAGACATCCCACCTGATGATAGTTATGACCAAGTTGGGGAAAACTCACACGCCGTAACTCCGATCAATCTTGAAAACGAACCAGAACCAGCAGTAGTAGTAAAAGAAAACAGGAAGGAAACCAAAGAGGAAGATGAGAGCTCAGAGAACATCATTCATTATCACATTATAAGAGCTCCCCAAAAGACCTTAATTTTGCAAGTTACCATAGTGGATCAACCACCTATGGAGCCTCTTACAGCGTTTGTAGATACGGGTGCAGAGGTGAGCCTTATATCGGCCAGCTGTTTCCATCTGTTAGACAAAAAGAAAAGTCCAATCTTGCCCACTGCTTTTCGAGGCGTCACTGGAATAGGCAGTGTCCGATTTCCAGTTTTAGGAGAAATAATGATAGCATTGCGGTTATCCACCAATTATGTTCTGAAACCGGGTCGCTTTGTCGTCGTCCCAGATCAACTGTCCGAATACGACTTGGTTTTAGGGTATGACATCCTCAATCAGGAACATCTTTTGCCTGATCTGCACCATAAAGAATTGGTAATCCGACGTGGGAATTATGTGCAGACAGTAGCGGAGGATATGAGACAAGGCTTACCTAAAGAAGAAACATGTGCCTTGGTAGAATCTGTGAGTATTGCACCGCTGCGGTGTATGGTAGTAGAAATTGAAAGAAAAGGACGACCAATTCCTATAAAACAACCCGTTCTGGTGGAGGCTTGGCGGGATTTGGCAAAAGATATCAGATTTGAACATTCCTTAGTAAATTTTTCGGGCGATAAAGCTTTAGTAATCTTGCAAAACACGGGTGAAACAACAAGATATTTAAAAAAGGGAACAATTGTAGGACAACTGGAAGAAGTTACTACGGTGGAGGATCCCACTGTGAATGTGGTGGAACTAAATGAGCAAGGTCCTAACGAATACTCGGAGTGGACTCCCGAAAATTTAACCAGTGCTTTTAGATTAGATGAGGCAGATTTGACATTGGATCAGAAGAATCAAGTAATCAGGTTGGCAGAAAGTTTTTCCTCTTTCTCGAGTTTGGGAGATTCTGATGTGGGCTGCACAAATGTCATTAAGCATAAGATCGAAACTATGACTGAAGATCCTGTGCAAGTGCCAGTCAGAAGGCTCCAGGGCCCCATGCTCAGAGAAATCGAGGCAGATTGCAAGAAATTGGAAGATGAAGGAATCATCCAGAGGAGCAAGTCCCCATACTCAGCCCCAGTGGTTCCTGTTAGGAAACCAGATGGAAAGTTAAGACTTTGTATTGACTACCGGGAATTGAATAAAATCACAAAGGGAGATAGTTTTCCTATCCCAAATCTGATTGATATGTTGTTTAGCCTTCAAGGCAGGAAATACTTTACGACAATAGATTTAATAAAAGGTTATTATCAGGTGGAAATGGAGGAAACCAGCATTGAGAAAACAGCTTTCACCACTCCGTTGTCTCATTGGGAATTTTTACGTATGCCGTTTGGAGTGAAGAACGGCCCAGCCACTTTCCAACGAGGGATGAGAATTGCTCTGTCGCATATACCCTGGAACGAGTGTATGGTGTATCTGGATGATGTCCTCATTATCAGTGAAACGTTTGAAGAGCATCTGGAAATTTTAGAAAAGGTATTGTCAGCATTTGAAGAAACGGGATTCAAAATAAAACCAGCCAAAACTTTCCTCTTAAGAAAGGAGGTCCAGTATTTGGGTCATAGAGTGTCTGAACATGGCATGATTCCTTTAGAAAACAATTTACAAGGCATAATGCAGTTCCCGGTACCAACCACCGTTAGGAAATTGCGGCAATTTCTGGGCATGGTTAATTTCTATAGGCGTCACATTGCCCATTGCTCGGAAATAGCCAAACCACTTTTCGAATTATTGAGTAGCAAGACTCTAAAGTGGACCGAACCATGTCAGAGCGCCTTTGTGGCATTGAAGGAAGCTTTAACATCACCACAGATCCTGTCATACCCAGATAGATCAGAAAAAGCAAACCCATTATTGTTGTACGCGGACGCCTCAGATATCGGGGCAGGAGCGTGTCTTTCTCAGATCCAAACCGGGGAAGAGCGTCCTATAGCTTTTATCTCCACAACATTTAACAAAGCTGAACAGCGATATAGTACCACCGAAAAGGAAGTTGCTGCAATACGATGGGCTGTGAAGGCGTTGAAGCCTTTCCTTTATGGAATAAAAGTAGTTATTTATACAGATCATCAGCCGCTATTATATTTGCATAGTATGCCGTTAGTAAACGCACGAGTAGCTCGCACGCTTGAAGAAATCAATGATATAGACTACGAATTAAGGTATATTCCGGGAAAAGAAAATATAGTGGCTGATGCTTTATCTCGATCCCCGATCGGGGAAGCCTTTGACGAACAAGAGATTTTCCCGGTTAACGCCCTTCCTGGAGGATTTTCTGAGGTTAAAATTCCTGGAGGGGGTGATTCGCTCTTTCAAGCTTGCGCTTATGCTTTGTATGGTTCGATTGAAAATCATCTGAAGATACGACAAGAAGTGGTTAAAGAATTGTTGGAAAATAGGGGAGAGTATGGATTACCATCTGGAAGAGATGCTAGGCAAGTGACCAAACACTTACATCTCCTACGACAACCAGGGCAGTTCCCTATAACACAGGCAGTTATGGCATTTGCAAAGTTACATCGTTTGCAGGTTTGGGTGTATTATGGGGACTCGAAGCCGTTGCAGTTCGGGAAGGATACCGAGAAGAATATTTGCCATCTTTTATGTTGTGGGGGAGTCCACTACAATCTTTTGTTGCCCCTACCCATGCATATAAATAGAGAAACAGAGGTGGCCAGCACTAATGTGGTGACCCCAGTAGAGGAATTCCCGGAGTGGACATTATTGGACGAATCAATGGAAGAAAAGAGCGCTACTGAAGCGGTACCACCTACTAAAGCTCCCCAAAACACCGGTGGGGAGGTGGAAAGAGATTCGGGATATCCTCGGATACATCAGATAGTGATAGATCAAGATAATATAATAGATCCCTTGGAAATTGACCATGACGACATTGATAAGTTACAAAAATCAGACTACCTATTAAGACGCTTAAAAAGAGCCATAGTACAAAACTTGCCATTTAACGGGCCATTGAAACCTTTCGCGCGTGTAAGTAAGTACATATATCTGAGGAATGATCGGTTATACAGGGAGTTTCCTACTGGAGAGTTGCATTAATGTCCCACATTATTATTTGACTGACGTAGCAATAAAAACATTGGATGTCGCCCATAAGGAAACACACAAATTACATTCTCTGCTTATTAATTGGATATGGCACCCAAAAATAACAGCCATTTGTAATGATATCGCCACCACCTGTTATAAGTGCCAAGCATGTAAGATCTCTAATATCCTGTATGTTCCACCCACACTAAAAATAATCACTTCAAGACCCTTTGAATTGGTGGCGATGGATCTGATACAATTCCCTTGCTCAGCGCAAGGGAATAATTATGCCTTGGTGATGGTAGATCATTACACCAAGTGGGTGGCTGCGGTTCCGCTGCGGAATAAACAAAGTATAAATGTAGCCAATGCATTTCAACATCGAATATTGCCATTTTTACAAAAGTTACCAGAACGACTGCTTACAGACAACGGCAGAGAATTTATAGGGCCTGAATTTGAAGATCTTTTAAAACGTCAACAGATTAAACATGTACTGACTACTCCTTATACACCATCCTCCAATGGAGCTGTCGAACGGGTCAATCGTACCATCAGTCAGTACCTTAGAATGTCTATCAAAAAGTCAAATCGGTGGGATGAAGAATTATCACAGGTTTTATTGGTTTACAATCACACCACACATTCAGAAACTAATCGAACTCCCTGTGAAAATATCCTAAAGAGGGCGCATGAGCTACATACAGGACTTCCTTTGCCTGTTGAGGAAGAATGTTGGATAGAGAGTCATGGAAGATTTGTTCCTTATGAATTACATCAGATGGTGGGATTAAAAGTTCATCTTCCCGGAAACCTGACTAAAAATAAATTCCACCCTAGATATAGTGGCCCTTATGAAGTAATCAAGGTAAATGACAACAAGGTCACCTATACAATAAAATCCGCAGAGGACGGGAAGCAATATAAAGCTCACCATAAGCAATTAAGGATATGGAAAATGCCCCCTGATTATTTGATGAATAATCCGACATTCCAACGATATGCGCTAAATGAAGATCGAGAACCCGTGCTGTATGATGAGGAAAAAGTTGAAGAGGTTTTTAATAATGAAGAAGCGGAAGTACCAATAACTGAACCTGATGAGATAAATGATTTTGATAATGATGATGATGATGATGATGACGACGAATTTGTAGGATTCACTGTGGATGAAGAAATATTGGCTACCATTAAAGACAAATTTAAAGAACTGTTAAAAGAACAGGAGAAGATAAATTTAGGGTTAGGAAAAAATATTAGATAAGGAAATAGGAAGTAGGCAGATAGAATTAGATAGTACGTTAGGAAACGATAGTATAGCTCATAAGGAAGAGGAAGAAGTGAATGAATATTTAGCATGGGACACCTCTGATTTGATAGAGGAGGCCGAGTTCCGATGGGAGTCTATGCAAGCTCCCCCAGAAAATTTGAGGGAATCTTACCCCACTGATAAAACCTTTGAAGAACGCATTCAAGCATATTCAACCCCTATAGTGGGAATACCCCTAAATGAAGAAGCCGAAATAGAGGCATATTTAAATATTGAGCAAAATGAAGAAGATCAGCAGATTTCTGAACTGTCCTTCGAAGGTTTCGAAGATGTAGATAAATTGGTAATTGACCGGCTAACGGAGCTTACGTCAAAAAGAGAAGGCAATACTCGTCCTTATACTCGGTCGCGGGGGCCGTGTCAGGACCTACCAATCGTCTTTCCTTTCATGATAGAAAGAAAGAAACGAGATAAAAAGAAAAATTAAAAATAAGATAGAAATACTTTTAAAGAATTAAATATAGGAAATTAAGGTAAATAAAGCAAATTAAGAAATAAATATAGGAAAAGCATTTCCCTTGTGCGTCAATACTGGAATTGACGGGTGGGGAGGAATGAGACGGATTTCATCTATGTCTTGTTTTTCTCCCTACAGATATTTGTGAATTTTGAACGTTTTGGAAATAAAATCTAAAAGAGAAAGAAAAAAAAAACGGAAATCCATACCAAAGAACAAAAATTAAGAAGAAAACAAACGAAAAGTGAAGAAAATCATTAAGATAACAGAAAAAAACAGACGATAGGACAATAATTCCTGGCCTTATTAAAAGGGTAAATATTAAAGATTAAAGATTATTATGTTCATATTTATGTGTTTTGCTTATAGTGAAGTAATAGAAAGGGAATAGAGAAATTTAGTAAATCTTTATTTAGTTTTATTGAGTTTTGAAGCTTTATTAATTGTGTAAGATAATGCATTGGAAACAGATGATTAATTCTTGTTTCTATTTAGCTCCCAGTTTGTGATCCCGAAGAACCAGGATATCACCATAGTGAAGTTGGCATCCCAGCTTTGGAAATCAGTCAGATAATCCATATAACGAGAAGGAAAAATTTAGATCTTCCCGCAAAGGGAATCCTCGGCGGATTTATTTGTCACCTGATTCTGACAAACACTTTTGCAAAAAAAAAATTATCATCACCTCCGAAGGTACTTCATCCATCTCTTTGGTTTTTATATAACCTGTAACTTAAATTAAGGGTTGTCGCTAAGACTGGAATTTTTTTTTGAGAATCAAAGTTCATGTTAAGCGGATACGGATAGGCCTTCATCGTAATTTATAGGAGGAAAGATCAACTTGTAGGAAGACAATATAAAGCAGATAAATAATAGTGTAGATGTGAAATTCCTTTTATGCAGACCATAAATAGTTACATAAATTAAATAAGATTTTAGTAGAAGCTGAAATTAGAGTTTTCATTAATGTAAATTTTTTTATTTATTTTTGTGTTGTTTTGTCACAAATCGGAATAGCAATTAAATAGAGAAATATAAAAGTATACATATATATGTGTGTATGTATAGTTTTTTTTCAAATTATAAAATTAATTGTAATATTTAAATATAAAGATTTTTTTAAGGGAGAGCAATATCTTTCGCTCGCGGGAGAGTGGAAGACCTGTTGATTAAAAAAAAAAAAAACCGTGTTCTCAATACACACACACACTGGACTCCACGCCCCCGCAAAGTCGATTGCTATTGTTGCCCCTTCTTCCAGAGGATAGATAGGTATATATACCGGTATATATAGTGCGATTTAATTTTTTTTTGTATATATTTTTCGTAATTATCATTTATTTAATTAGTGAATTTATATTTTTATACGTTTCAAGTTGATTATTATTATTTTTATTATTAAATATTATTATTATTATTATCATTATAATTATCATTTTTATTATTATCATTATTATTATTATTATTATCATCATTATTATTATTGTTTTCTCGTTCATCATTTTTTTTCTTATTGCTATATATATGTATGCATATATGCATATATATATATATGATTTTCATTTTTTTATTTAATTAATTAATTTTGGGTTTGTTAGAGGAATCTAAAATTATTTTCATATTTTTTTTAATAAATGCCACTGAGTTTTTTCTTTAATTATCAAGGCTGCAGAGGTTTTTTTTGTGTAAGTCTAGATAACATTGAGTAACAAGGGGGCCAAAGAGTGAGTATCCTTCAAATCGTTGCGGCTGACAAATTCTGAAATATTGCAAAAATATATGTAACATAATTTATTTGGGAGTTTAGAGCAAATTAATCCAGCTTGATACTTTTAATAGGTGATATTTAGAAGTGGCTGGAATATTTATGGGGAGACGATTAATATAGAGGAGAGAAAGAAAAGTTAAATACTATCAAGAGCCATTCCTTGAAGCAAGCAGCTACGGAAAAATTGCCACGCTTCCACCTAGACAGAGATTATATTACCCCCACACCCAGAGAACGTGACTCCTCCTTCGCAGTACAAAATCAGACTCAGTGAGGAGCCTTTCTTGAAGACAAGAGACTCATCTGAATTTACAGGTGTGTACTTGCTTCCATTGTGGTGGGAATCAAAAACCTACCACAATATGGTCTTTAAACTTATGCTCTCTAATAAAAGAGAAAAGTAAAATATTCGATAGAGCAGATTGTTACTGCTTACGGCCGATTTCTTGGAGGACGTACATTTAAATATTCTAGTGGTGTTGACATCACGTTTGGTATTTCCGGGACTGGTCCCATCCGTCGTGTCCACGGGCGTGATGGGCCCTCTTGATTCGGTTCAGCATCGAAATGAACAAGCCCAATGGTGTCATAATAAAATTGAACCCCGGTGGGATCACCCAGAATTTCGCCTATCACCTGGAAAGTTGGAACCGGAGTCCGAATAGGTGAAGAATTATGAGGGGACGAACCCATCGCATGCATACCCGGAATTTGTGGGCTAAAACCGTAGAATTCGGTCAAGGTCGAGTTATTTGAACTACTAAATTCAACCATTGGTATATCGGGGGGATGATTGATCATACTAATCTGTTCCGATATATGACTACCATCTTCGGGGGAAACAGACCAAACGGAAGTTGGTCGATCTCGAAAATAAAGACTAGAAGTAAAGGAATTTTCTTGTTCTATATCAGTAGGAGCTATTCTCCTGGTGTGTTCCTCCAAAACCGACGAAGTGAGAATAGAGGGATATTGAAATTGGATGGGATAGTCATGTGGATATAAGTCATGATAATCCAAAACCGGAGTTGACACACTCCCACTGGTGTATAAAACTGTATCCATTGGGACAGCGTCGCCAGAATGCGTCGGGACAGCAACCGATGTACCTTCTAAGACATCATTGTCTATGAAAAGGTGAGTATGAGAAGAATTCGCCGAGACTTGAGGAGTCTCAACAGGCAACGTTGAGAATTTTACTGTAGGAATCGGAGTTGGCACGGAAATGGGAGATATAGAGGTGGTTCCCCCTTGATTATACCCCACACGCATTCGATCAAGTTCAGCAGATAAATCAGGCAACTTCGTGAAAAGGTCCACCTCAATTGGATTAAATTGAAATTGGAGAAATCCCTCAAAGTCGGCCTCTTCTTCCTCAATAGGTACTAAAGAACTGTCAAACATAGACGGTTCCGACGTACTTTCCTCCTCTTCCATTGTTTCGGTTTCAGATTCCACACCATCATCTCCATTATATACATGGTCATCCAACAACTCACTCTCGTCTGAGTCTGAATCGGAGAAAAATGTAGCGCTGAGATTTTTGTGTCGATTTAGATATTTTCTTAAATAGTTAGGGATATCGATCCACCCTCGCAAATGAGAGAAATGGACTTTTTGTAAACGATCTGAAGGTTTATTGACTCGGCGAATGAGATATGTCACTCGATTTGAATTTACCTCCATTACAACAAATGGTCCCTCCCATTTACTCTTAAATTTCATAGCAGTGCTCGGGCCCGTTCTAATGACTTTCCGAGCTACCTTTTGCCCTTTTTTATAGGGTTTAAAATTTACGCTACCCTCCTTCCAATATTGGGGAAAGGTATGATGCGGAAAATGTGCTTTTTGTAAAAGGAAGTCAGAAGGAGACATATCCAATGAACTATGGGACGTGTTATTATAAATTAAAATGGAAGAAGCCAATTCTTCATCCCAGTTTGCGGGTTGTTCTAAAACCAAGCACTTAAGTATCTGAATTAAGCTCCTATTGAACCTTTCACACACTCCATTACTAGATGGGTGAAGTGGGGATGTCCTTATATGCTTGATATTGGTCTCATGCATTACTTGTTGAAAAATATGTGATGTAAATTCTGTACCATTATCGGTAAGAATACGATTAGGGACCTTTGGAAGAAAAGGGAGTATTTTGTGTTTAAATGTCTGGGAAACCGTTTGACTAGATTTGTCAGCGATGGGAACAACAGCGACCCACTTAGAAAAATGATCGATAAGTACTATACAATATTTGTTCCCCTTAAATGTTTTCGGGAATTGGAGTAAATCCATAGCACATAGATCAAAAGGATAGCTGGCAAGGATTTTTAACATTGGAGGTGTTACATTGGAAGAGAACGTTTTTTGCTTTTGACACACGGGACAACACCTAACAACATCAGCAATGACTTGGTTTATTCTAGGGTGCCAAAATTGTTTGTATACTAACTGAACTAATTTATTCCTCCCTATATGTGCACAAGTCATATGCAAATTTAAAACTATGTGCATCAAAAGATCCAGGGAAACCAAGTACAACAGATCTCCTGACTTGGTCTTAAAGAATAGTACCCCATTCTCGCAATGTATCTGTGATTTGTACCTTCGATACTGTTCATTCACTCGTCGCCAATCGATTGGATTATCGGGTTGTCCAAGACCTTTCAACAAGAACTTCAAGGTTCTATCATTTCGTTGGTCATACATTATTTCCGAGTCGTTAAAATCGGTGTGGACTGCGGTTATATGTTTCATTTTTACGGTATGTACCTGCCCAGTGGATTTTTGCAATAGAGGTAACCCTTCAGCAATTGTATCTACCCTTCCCCCATCTAAAAGAATTAACTGACGCCGGGTCATATCAGGAAGAAGATGATTCTCCCTTAATGCACAAGTGCCCAATATCAGGGTATGGTCTATCATATATCTGTGGGGAACGATGAAAAACGCGCTGGGTTTTGTGGAAAAACCGGATTGAAAATTTAGTTGCAATTCCACAAAGTGGGTAACTGGGATACGTTCATTGTGGCCAAAACCTTTTATGGCTTTTAGCCCGACTTCCTCAGAAGGATACATAACCTTGTCAACACCCAACAATGGTATCACCTCGGAACTAATTAAATTTATACCTGCCCCGCTATCAACGAGGCAATCAAATCGAGGGGTATCAAGCTCGTCCAAAGTGACACAAACCATCAACGGCTCAATGTCAGCCTGGCATAGGTTAATAACTACCACCATTTCATCATCCATACTATCAATATTTCCTGGGGCTTGCAATTTTACAGAGTCTTGAAGTTCATTACTCTCCACTAGGCGACTCAAACCCGTGGAGGACGAGGGTTTAAAGCTGGCTCAATATAGTCAACAGCTTTTTCAGTGATCCCCAGACATTGGCCCTCGTAATGAGACAGACGACAATAGTCGCACGGATCCAAATATGGACGTGAATGATGTGATTGGGGATCCTCGTTCCTATATGTGTTTTTTTCATTCGATTCTCCCGACTTATGATAAATCTGTGAGGAAACCTTTCTTACTATTCCAGACATAGCTTTTTTAGTAGGTCCTCGTGGTGGAGTTAGAGAATCACACTCAACAATTTTGTTTCCCTCATTTTTGGGGGAAGATCTCGTATTTCTGGGAGGAGTCTTATACGGACACCTCATCCCAGCGTGTGGTCCGCGACAAAACGGACATTCTATGCGACGGGACGTAGGGGGCGACGACGATGGTGACCTATATGCTCGGCATTCGTTTATTCTATGTCCCTTCTTTTTACAATAGCTGCAGACCCCAAGGTATTGATAACAGTCTTTCATCCTATGACCTTTCTTCTCACAATACTCACAAATTAAATCTCTCCTATTATTTTTATTGGACCGGTTGTCCTTCCTAACATAAGAATCATTGTGGAGCTGAAATCGGTATGTTTAAAGGATGAACCATGACGTTTCTCTTGCTGGTCTCTGTTGCTTGATCTGCTACGGCTGCTTGTAGGGAAATCGAGCCGAGAATGTTCCTTATTTTGTAAAACATCCGTCCAACGGGGATATACTGCATCGATTTGGATCACTGAATCGATTGTTTCGTTTAATTGGTCTCTCGATCGGAGTCTTTCGTTGCTTCTTTGATCCTTTTCCGAGGGGGAAGATTGGGAAATAGAATTTGGGTACGCGTTGTTGTCGTTTTCCAATGAATCGGCGAAACTTACGATCTTATGCCAAGGAGTTCTGCTAATACCATCTAACTCCTGCATTTTTATATATTCCCGTACACTTTTTTCTATATATGGAGGGAGACTGCACAAGAATGCTACACGAAGCGAGTCATGTTCCCGCATATCGAACCCATGGAAAGCTTTTCGAGCCAACCTTTCTAACCGAAGAGCATACATTCGTATACTTTCCCCACGCTTACGTTGTGCCGTATAATAGGCTTGTAACCTATATTCCTTCTTTTGTCGTTCTTCATCATGATACCAACTAATTAAGGTATCCCGGACAGAGAAATAATTTCTGTCTTCTTTAGTTATTAATTTATATAAATCGAGAAATTTACCTTCTAATTGTCTACCCAACAACCGCAACCATTGCTGGGGTGCATTTGGGTAATGAAGGCTACAATAAGCCTCAAAATCACCCAAATACAGTAAGAGGTCTTGTTCAGCCTCATATTTAAATTTTCCGGGGTCGACGACCTTCAACCGTTGTGAATTTTTTAATAACTGAGTTAGCATCGCTATTGCCTCAGTTAATAAATCTATATGTTGTTTTATCTGTCTACCTGTGTAGATAGACTCATCATCGTAATCCGAACGTCTATAAGACGTCGCATGTTGAGGTTGAATTAACGGCCTATATTGGTGTGGTGGTGGTGACACATCTTGGTGATCATAGGATCCCCGATTAGGATGTGTCAAATTACGCAACGCGGCCGTTGTGTCGACTATATTATGACGTTGTGGAGGGGAATGCGATGAATCCACATCTCTCTCTGATCTAAAAGGAGGAATGTGTAATTGTTGCGCAAGATTACCTGGTGGCACAAAAGACACCTGCGGTTTCGAATGCTGTATTTTTGGGTAATACTGACCTTTCTGGTCACTAACGTCAGAGTTTATTTGTTGTTTATCGAGATAAGTCTTTTCCGAAATCAACTTCGGATGACTTACTGATTGTGAGCGGAAAGGCTCTACAGTATTATCGAGTTTAAGTGATGACATGCCTGATAGTAATTTCGGTTCGTCAACAGAAGATG
>JABUQX010013066.1:5000-7500 GCA_015478945.1 Trachelipus rathkii | reverse complement strand
TATTAAACCTATCATACGCCTGTCTGAAATCCATAAAACCTAAATATAATTTATTCTTCTTCTCCCTCATTTTCCTCAATCATTTGTTCAATGTAAAGATTTGATCCACACATCCTCTACCACTCCTAAACGCACCTTGTTCTTCACCAATCAGACCCTCAGTCACTCGACCCAATCTTTCAACCAAAATACCAGCATATGACCTCCCCAGCAACACTCAATAAACTTATTCCCCTATAATTTCACAGTTACCCCTTTTCTTCCCTTACCCTTATATAAGCGTACTATTACCGCTCTCCTCCAATCCCTTGGAACCATACCCTCCATAAACGCTTATTACACAACTTCCAAATTCCAATCAATCACCCATCTGGCCTCCGCTCTTGATCATTTCACTAGTAATGTCATCTATACCTCAGATTTACCATTCTTTCAAACTTTCTCACTCTACCCATTACCCCTCCTTACTAATAACCTCATCCCCAAAATACCTATTCCCTTTCTTGAACCATCAAAACCACACACATTCACTAACAACTCATCATTACCTGTCAATGTTTGGCAGATTTTCGAAGTGTTCTTTCCACACTCCCCTCACATACCATTTCATCAGTTACCAAAACACCATCCTAATTCATTATTCTAAGCAGAGATTCCCTTATTCTCCATCTTAACCTTTCGCGCCTTCCTTCCAGAAGAGCTGCCTATTCCCTTGTATGTCCTCAGTTCATCCTCCTGCCAAACTGTTCATTTTTCCCTCTTGTTTTCTCCTACGTATGAACCTTTAAGTTATTTCTTTTCTCCTCCTTATATAATTCCAAGCATCTTTCTTTTGAAACTTTCACATTTGCTTTTAGTACATTCAACCCAGCTCGTTTTTACCTTTAACCGCTTTCATCACCTCTTCATTCCCACCATTCGCTTAACATTTTACTTACCTACTTTAGCACATCCCACACACTTCCTTTCACTACTAACAATTGCTCCTTCATTTGCCCCCAGCAGATTTGTTCAGGATCAACTCGTTCACATTCAAACGATTTATTTAAGCGAGCGCTCTTACATACTATCCTTCGCTGTTCACTTAACTTCTCACTGTTAATTCTACTACTTCCTTTCTTATCTCATTCCTCTCCATCCAAGCCCCCACTAACTTAATTTACATAGAACAATTATAATGATCCGATAATCCCCATTCCTAAACCCCTCCACTGATTTAACATCCAACACATACTACAACATTCTCCTCATTCACAACACAAAATCAATGATACTTTCACTTCGATACCATTCTACACCTCTACACCAACTCTAGTATACTTATGGATACTCTTGTGTTTAAAGAAAGTATTACTTACACACATACCTCTCTCTTCACAGAAATCAATACACCTTCCTCCATACTCATTTCTCCACCACCCCAAAACGACCGTATGTACCAATCCCTTTTTGATCACCTATCAAAACCATTCAGGTCCCCCAACACTATCAATCTGAAGCTCCTACTCACCCATCCAGAGGCATCATTCAGATTATCCCCAAAAAATCGTACTCTCTTCAACGTTTTCCTCTCAGATGGACATACGTCACAACCACAATACCTTGACCTTTTCAAACTTAAATTTAACCATTAGAATTCTAGGACTCACACACACAAAGTCTACCATAGCTTTGTACCACAGGTCACTCATCAAATTGCAACTCCTTCTCTCCCTCTCTCATTCTCTTCCGCACCAGCACGCACACATTTCACACCACAAACCACTTAATTTCACCGTTTCCTTTCATCTTTGTTTCAGTCACAGCGAGCAAAACAAAATTTGCCCTTTCTAAGAATTTATCAATCACCTCTCTCCTCCTTCTCAACATTTATTCCTCTGACATTCCATGTACCCATTACGATTCGTACAATTTCGCCGGAAGATTAGAAGGTCGTTTACGGCGATCACGACCTATATATCCCAGGCATGCATTAGCATTCCTAGCAAGAGAAGTGGGTAGTGGGCAGCCACCCAACTACCACCGTCCCTTAGTCGGCTTCTACGACACGCAGGACATACGATGTCGGGCAATTCTTTCTCCCCCCACACATAGGGATATATATATATATATATATATATAATATATATATATATATATATAATATAATATATAATATATATATATATATATATATATAATATATATATATATATATATATATATATATATATATATATTATATATATATATATATAATATATATATATTACATATATACACATCAAAATAAGTGATGTATCGGATGTCAAATTAAATTTTTCTAATAAATCTACGATGCGGAATGGGATGCTCTAATTTTTCACATGCCTCAAATGTGGATGCGGAAATTTTAATGTTATGTCAAAAGGAAAGTTTTGTAATATTTAATCATTAACAGATTAGTGGTATTGTGAATTACCATTAACTTCAAAATACCCTAACATTCAATAAAAACATAGCCAACACATACAACAGACCA
>JABUQX010013065.1:57500-79804 GCA_015478945.1 Trachelipus rathkii | reverse complement strand
GACAATAAATCTACCACACCCCTGCCGCAACATCGCAGCGGCCCCAAGCCGCCCGCGCGTGTTTCACCGCGGGAAAATTCTTAATAATAATATATAGTGGACGAACGAAGACCGCCCATCGAGATGCGGGATAGTTCCACTGCATCTCTATATACATAAAGCTATACCTCCATGTAGAATATTAATAAAAAATACGTAAGAAGAAATAAAAACAATAATTAATTAATAAATCAAAATATAAATTATAAAATAATACATATTGAAAAGTAATAAAAATAAAGAAATAAATAATAATTAGCCCTCTCATAATCTCACGACAGAGAATCAATAGCAGAAAATATAATAAAACAAAAATACAAGAACCTAAATAGAAAAAATAATTAGGAGTTAAAAAAGAACTTGTTTCTTCGTTCACTGACTCACTTTACACGAGAACTAAAAAAATAAACAATAATACAATACCGAATTAAATATAAACACACATACTAGAAGTTTAGGAAAAAATTTATATGTACTAAACACCACCCTGGGGCCCCATAATAACTATAAAATACCTATATTTTAATATCAACACCATATAATATAATTATTATATATAGTAATAATCATATGAAAAATAAATTTTTATTTGGGGATTAGTAAATTAATTATAGTAAGGGTAAGGGGATGATTATATTTTATTATTATATTCAAATAAAAATTATATACTAAATGCTAATTACTATTTTTTATTTCGAATGGAAAAATGAATAGAAGAACATCGTTTCAATTTTAAAAAATATAATTAATACATTACAATAGAGGGTAAAATTAATTTCTAATGACAGAAGCCAAAAAAATATATATTTACAATAAATCCAAAGAAAAAAGAAATAAGAAAAAAAAATGGGTTTTTTTAAAAATAACCATAATATATCCCAATTTTTATTTTTTTAAGAATTAAAAAAGATAAAAAAAGTAAAAAAAGACACGAGAGAATTAGATAAAATAGATAATAGTTAAAAAATTAAATACAAATAAAGGGTACAATTCAGCATTGGTACTTTATTCATTCTTGGAACTATTACTGTAGTAGTTATTTTTTTTAAAAAGATTCTAAGTAAATCAGTTATTTGGTTATAAGTCCCTACATACCCCATCAAAATTAATACCACAATTAAATAAAGAAATCCCTGGCCCCCTCCCTATTATCTTAATATATATTTATTTATTTTATTAACAATTAATGAAATATCTGGAATATAATATATAAAATAAATAGAAAAGCCCCGTAAGAATGTTTAAGTATGAAATAAATATAAAGGGGAAAATTAATATAATAATAAACCATAATACCCGCCCTTTTTATTTTATTCACCTTTTATTTTTTATTTCACCCCCAAAAACATAATATAATATAATGTCCAAATTATTCCCATAATATACACATACCACGCCATAATACAAATCTGACTCATCATTTCAATATAGCAATTTTATTTATCCCCTCACCTCTATGGGAAAAGAAAAAAAGGGTTCTACTATACTCCCACCTTATCTCCCTTGGCTGATACCTTTTATGGCTCACAAAACTAACCAAGGAAGGTAAAAAAAAACCAACCTACCCTCACCTTATATTATATTTGGTTCAAATAGTATTTCCACCCATGCCCCCCTAACAAAAGGGGGGGAAAAGAACGGGCCCGGCAGGATAGGAAAGAATTAGCAAAATGTAGAGAAGACGGGGTGCCCATTGGGTGCTCTATAAGCTCCCTCCCGCGTTGAATAACCCTCGTGAAACTATGAGAGCTATACTAAAGATATAAGACGAAAACACCAATTTTCCCAAAGAATGCCCCCCAAAGATCACCGAGGCCGCGTCACACACACAAGAAAGGCACAATTTTAAGTAAAGTAAAAAAAGGGGTGCAGATTGCAAGCAGTAAATATTCAAGGAAAAAATAAATAAGAGATAAAAAAATTTATTGAAATAAATTAATTTATTCATAATATTAATTAAAAATTATGTAGGGAAAGGGAAATTCCGGAGGGGTGTAAAACATAGCCAGTTATATATATATTACTAAAATATAAGAAAAGAGAAAAATAGTAAGAGTTTTCTACTCCACCAAATAATATAAAGTATAGATAAAACGACTCCAAATTTTGTGGACCATTTTCCATAAAAATATAAACAATTATAAAATATATTTTTATGGGGGGGGAAAATGAAAATAAAACCTTATTTTTTAAAATAAATATCCCATATCCCCAATAAAATGAAAAATAATTATTATTTGTGTAGGGTAATAATCAAATAAAAAAGACGCAACCCCAAATAAAGAAAAGAAACATTAACGTTCACCCCCCATAACGGATAAAAAAAGTAAAAACGAACCCCGTACAAGTTCCCCCCAAATTTTAGGATTAAGAGGTATATAAGAAATTTGTTATTTATTCACACCTACCATATTTCAAGAACAAAAGCAAATGTCTCAGTGGCCCAAGGAGGAAGTCATCCAGTAAAATGAAGATAAAAATAAAAATACATAAAGCGGAAAAAGGAAAAATAGAAAACCAAAATAAATATAATAATATTGATAATAATAATATCATTATTATATGTATTACATAAATATATTAATAGAAAAGAAACTTTAAATCCACCCTTTTGCCCTATATTTACTAATAGTAGGTATAGTAGTGCCACCCCACTGTAATGTTTTCAAATATATAGAAAAAAACCCCACCCACCTATTTTTTATGGAATCACCCCATTTAAAAATAAATATAATATAAATAAATAATTTATTTCTCAGAGTTACTAATAATAAAGCGAAACCTTGGGAAGAAAAACCAAAGCCCATATTAAAACCCCGCATTGAGAAGGAGACGTCTATTTGTGTCCTATGATGGATAATAAATAGAAAAAAAAAACCTCTTAGGTTATGAAAGAATAGAACATGAATACCCACATAATACTCTATCAAGCATAAATAACCAATTTGGTTGCATTGCTTCTCCACACCCAAAGACACACACAGGAATTTACGCAAACAACCGGTTTTTGTTAGAAAGCAAAGATGTTGATATCCTCTTTACAAAATAAGAAAAACAGTTTAAGGAATTTTGGAAAGCCAACACAAAGCACCTAGTGATGAAATTTTTGGCAGGTGGGTTGTGCCAAAAACATTTTTGGAGAGAGGAAGAGAACTATTTTACGTCTCCAAGTCGCGGGTCAGGGAGGCGCCCGCATGAAAATCCTCATCCGGTCCCCCCTCTCCCTCCCGAAGGGGGAAAGTATCTGTTTTTTTTCCCTGAAAAAGGAAAGAAAAAAAAAAATTTTTGGGCCAGATTTATAATTAAAAACAGGGAAACGAATGGGCCCCAATACAGTTGTACGTGCCCTTTCTACACCACTCCCCTCAGATAAAAATGAAAAAAAAAAAATATCTAACTTTTATTATGGAATTAAAGAAAAGCAAAAAAGGAAGGAAAAACCTCTTGTATTGAAAAAATGCGGGAATATACTATCACTACGTTTTTCTGCTCTGCCCAAGAAATCACACGAAAACGGGGAATACAGGTCGAAAATACTACTGGGTCGGGAAAAACGAGGGAAATACAAATTTCTCTTCTTTACGGTTGCGCTCGGTACGAAGGTACTCAAATTGGCAGGAAATTTTGAAATACAGAAAAATCTTGCTCATCCCCCCTTTTTTCAAATTGAACCCAAAACCCCACTCTTATCAGTATCGTTTAAGCCTTTAAGTAGCTTTGCACGTGCTTTTTCCCTTTAGAGAACAGAGGAATACCTCCAAGATATCATAAAAGAAAAGAGCCACCTATCGGTATCATAACAAAAATTTTTCATCCTTCCGCTGCATTTTGGGTATTCTTGGCAAGCTCCCACATCACGTGCAAACAAATTTTTTTGGAACATTCTCCCCCCAATAAAATTACTGGTTCTTTTCTCGCCCGCGACTCCCCCGACGGCTACACCACAGGACTAAAAAACCAGCAGGTCTCACTAAATATGAGCGAAATATTTTGAGGCCGTTTTGACTGGACCGTACAAACTGGTAGGGGGTTTGGATTCTCTCCAAATTTAACAAACCGGAAACTGAACAAAAATTAAATATAATAACCTATCTTTAGGAGCAAACAAGAAAAGGCAATTGCGAGGAGTGTTTTGTACCATGCCACACGATATGGAAGTTGATATAAATATTACACAGGGAACACACCGAAGCTAACATGAAAGAAAGGGAATGACATAAAGTAAAAAAAGTGTTATATTCCGATATAGATGGTATAACACAGCGGAGAAGAAGATATTATAAAGAGCCAAGGGAAAAGAAACCGAAGACGAGAGAGAGGATAAGAGGAAGTATAACAACAGAGAGAGAGAGAGTGCGGAGGGAGGAAGCGTAGAAAGACAGTGGTATATAAGGTCGTTGGGATTAAGAAAGCCAAAAATTGACAAAGGAAAGGAAAAACAGGGTTATAATCACTTACGAAAAAGGAAAAAACAAAAAACAAACTGAAAAGGCTCCTAAAATTAAAATGCCGCCGAGGAAAGGGGAGTGAATGGGAGCCACCCGCAAAGAAGGAGGTGTTTTAAGTGAGGGTCTACAAGGGGACCTGTACTGCGTAGTTGTAAGGTGGTTTGAGAGATAGGAACATGGAGAAGAAAAAAAGGGGAATGAAATGAGTCAGGTGAGAACACTTTCACGATAAATTCGAAATAAAGGAAATTTAAGAAATAAGCCTTCTTAGCCCAGTAATGGGTTTTAATTTACTTTGTATACATTTCAATTTTTTTTATTATGGAGAAAGAATTGCGCTACGGCTGCTCCCTCTCCGGGACTGCCAGCTGACACAATCATTTTCCGATATACTTTCCTTTATTATAATTGCCCGTGGGGGGAAAATCGAAAAAAGAACCCAAACAACAGAGCCGCTCCAAATCCCTTGAGCGCGGGGATCTAGAGTTTTCTATTCCGCCATCTCTAATGAAAGAATGGGGTCCCTTCTCGTTCGAGTTACTTCCAAATTGAAAATACGAAAAAGGTGTCACCTCATATATGATTGAAACCTTGAATAAAGAAAATTACTCTGATGAAATAAATAAATATGAGGTAATTTTCTTATAATTTAAAAAATTCCTGACTAACAAAAACAATAGTGATTACACACACACTTCCCCCACCAAGCGCCACCCCTACTCTTACTCCTCTCTCTCTCTCAAAGAGAAACAAAAAAGAAAGTTTGGCGAGAAAACAGAGAGGAGATAGAAAGAAATTGATGCTGTTATCAATTTTTATTATGTAAAATCTCCCTCAAACAGAATATGTACATAATTAGCACACACGGGTGGGCAAAAAGAGTCTCTCTCTTCAGAGAATTACCATAACCATACGAATCCACGGGGACAAATGGGAGCAACACTGAGCACTAACACCCTCGGCTCTAAAAAGAAATACCTATGTTATTACCCCTCGCCCCCTCCCCCCCCCTT
The DNA here is from genome assembly GCA_015478945.1 of Trachelipus rathkii. Classification (NCBI taxonomy): domain Eukaryota; kingdom Metazoa; phylum Arthropoda; class Malacostraca; order Isopoda; family Trachelipodidae; genus Trachelipus; species Trachelipus rathkii. The sequence goes on along the minus strand of JABUQX010013065.1, from coordinate 74,304 downwards.
GGAGCGGTGGAAAGGGAAAAGACACTGTGTAAGACATAAACCATCCCCCCTCCAAACCTCTCAAATCCGCATTTTTTCACTCCCCCCATAATCAATGAGGTGATTTAAAAATAAGCGGAGAGATATTTATCACCAAACCACTTCCCTACCAACTGCTATTAGCAAACAAAGAAAGGGAAAAAGAAATTAGGGGCGGGGGGAAAAACGCCCAGGGCCCCCGCAATTTAACAATTTCCCGAAACCGTTTATTATTATTACCAGAAGCTACGAAACAGAATTACAGGGGCCGGAAAAGAAAGGAGGAAGGAGCACGAGTGCCTGGAACTAAATTTTAATATGAGGGTGGACAAAAAAAGTTACATAAAAGAAAATTAGGGGGGAAAGTATTTGGGGTGGGTCAATTTACCCGAAAATTTACATGTACCACGTGGAAAAGACCAGTATATGAAACTCATTACTCCCCATTGCACCGGGGAAAATAGGAAAAAAAGCCACAAGAAGCAGATGATACGGTCAGACAGTAAAGAACCATTTGCACAGAACCACGACATATGAACATCATTTAATCACAATCCACAACACTAATTAATACCCCAACCAAATTTTAATTAGGAGATGGAAGGGAAGCGTGACACAAGCACACCGTGCGCGACACTACGGTAATACACCTTTAAAATGATGTTCCATTAAAAAGTTTTCGTCTAGTCCTCTGATAATAAATTTTGAAAAGTACAAAGAGAAAAGAATTTTGGAGTTACAAACTCTAACACGACATAAATTCAATCCTTCATTCACAATCTTTTCCGCCGAAAATAGCCCCGGCAGTTGGGGGTGCCGACGAAACGGTAAAAGAAAACTTAACGGCCCGACCCCACAATAAGGCCCAACGCCCATCAGGATAGACAAAATCACTATCCCTTACCACGCTGACCAAAGCGCGACCACTACCATAATGACACGTTAATTGGGGCCACCCCGGAAATAGTAAGAGGACCACGAAGGGCCCCGGGTTATGGAGGGTAAGCAAACCCACAAACCTCCTTTCTGCCCGAAAAAAGAAAGGGGGTTTTTTTGGTTTTCTTCTTGTCCCTTGCCTGAGAGTTGTGTTAATATTTGCGGAAGTAACATCAAAAACCAATTTTCCGGCAGACGAGGGATGAATTTTTACTTCATTCAGGTAGATTTCCAAAGCGGAATTTTGGACCTGCCCCTCTCATTATCCACAGCCCCCCCAATTTACCAATTGGTTTGTTCTGAGACTTTTTGTGGGGGAAATTCAAAAATGCAGAAACGCTAAACTAGTAAGCCACCCCCCCGGGGAGAGCTGGGCCACGACTTTCTATAGACATTGCCTAAAAACTTCAAAAAAAAAACACCTTTTTGGGAGATTGAAAAGACAAGGGAGAAAGGAACATATTATAATAATTTACAATATTAAGCTGAAGGGCATAATTCATAAATATAGATTCAGGGGTCAGTTTTAAGCAATATCAAAAAAAAACTAAAAAAACCATCCAGATAAATAAATAATCAAGAAGGGTTCACACACAGAAGATAAACTAAAGTAGGTGTTCCCAAAGTATAATAAACGCTATACAAATAGGAGGTAAAACACTCTTAATGTATTGAAGCGATCATACCCTAAAGCATACAACAAATAAGTTAAAGTAGTTGAAATAGAAAAAAAAAAGTGTAGTAAATAAGGGGGGGGGGGTTTTAAAGTAAAGGAAGGTAAAAAGGTAAACAGTTTTAGTATAAAGACATAAATTAAGAAGACATTAGTAAGATGAGTATGATCCCATATGCAAATAAAGTTACACATATATATTTTCTGTTTGCTCCACCACATTAAAAAAGATGGGCCCCCTAAAATGGGGTTTTCCTCTTAAAAATAAAGAATAAAATTAACGATAATATATAAAAATAACAAGATGAATAAATATAAAATTACAAGCAAAACAAAAAGACTAAAATTTACATTTTTAAGAAAGAGTGAAATAAAAAAAAAACCGTGGTACGTTTTCGATAACGGAAAAATTCAAAAGATAACTGCTCTAACCGGTTTATCGACAAATTTAACTAACCCCGTAATAACTAACCCCTATTCCTCCCCGGCCCCAGTCCAACCAAATGGTAGGAGAATATAGAGAGAGGCGTTTTAATATATGACCTCTTTTCGCCTAAAAAAAAATATTGAAAATAGATTAATTAGCCAATTACGATATCAAAGATTATTTTTTTAACACTTCGCTAATAATTTTTATTTATTATCATAAATATTAAGAATTGTTTTTCTAACAATTGGCAGGGGGAGACACAATTATAACCTCCACCAACCAAAGAAACTACAATCATAGATTGTAAAATAATAAGCTGTTAAAACAATTAATATCCAATTTGCAATTTACAGAAAAAAAAGAGGATCAATCAAACCTTTTAAGTGATAAAATCAGTCTTATTACCTAAGAGAACAACAGCATTGACAAACGATAAGACATATGAGTAAAAAAATTTAGTTAATCTCAATTGCAATTCAGCTTAACAAGACTGTTAACGAAAAACAAAGCGGCCAATTACTCATTATTCCCTTTGATAGTTTGGCATAGATATCAACACACAAAAAAAGCTCAATCGAATTTGAACCATAGCTGGGGAAACATAAAAAATATAATCGTCGTAATCATACAGCTGAACTCCTCCCTCATAACAGTGTATACACGTTGGCAAACCAGACTTTATTCCCCAAAAGGGGGATAAGGATTTGGCGCATGCCCTTACGCCGTGTCATTGAAATTGGTGTTTAATATTTAAGATATTAGCGCACTACAAATTATAAGCAGATATTAGAGAAAGTGAAACAGATCAAAGAACACTATTCTTTTCTTAACCTGATTTCCCCAAATGCTCTTAACCAAATGGCGCGTAGAGTAGGTTGAATTTGGAAAAAATCCTGTTCAAAGCAATACCACCAGGCCCGCAAACACGCTCCATCGCTGGACGTATCTGAGAAGAGAGAGAATAATGTTGACAAGGCATAAGAAAAGGAAGACACCAGGAACAAGAAAAAAGTCTACAACGCAACCACGTATCACTATAACAAACCCTTACTAAATTGCTACCAAGACCAATATAACTTCAGTATATCCCAAATACCATAAATTACCACAATAAAAATGATAACAATCATGGTTTTATACGCTATGTTCACAATTTCGTGATTTTAACCATATGGGTTTAAGAAAATAAACTTTGCAAAACCACAAATCAGAATTCCTGATTTATCGGATCACACAATAAATCTGAAGAGAGCAAACATATTTTCATAAACTCTTTAATAATAAAAATAATTATCAAAAAGTGTGATATTTTTCCGGTGACATCTTCCTCCTCCCTACACCTACAAATTTGCGAAATATATCGGTAAACTCTCGTAATACATAAATCCAAATATAAAATACCCGCACAACTATAAAATAAATTAATAATATCATTTTATAATAATCAATTTGTAATCATACTATTTTTTTGCAAAGTAAATATATAAAATAATAAAAGAATAATATTAAAAAATGGTCTTATATTCTATTCCCTTAACATGCGAATGCATATACTGAGAGGATTGGCTGCCACACTTATAACAAACGAACCAAACACAAGATCCACTAAACAATTTGCTAATTGGACTTTGGTTTGAACATATTCAATGCATCTATTTCTGCGACAGGTAATTCTATTGTGGGCTAAGAATCATTCTCACAACCAAATACAACTACAAGCAAACTAATCACCGGCCCAAAACCTGTCGTAGACACCGTTACAAATTTCAATCATTGTGCATCGTACCTAAATTCTTACTCCATTAAACGGGTTAGGTATTTTATTGCTTTTCCTTTGGCTTGTTAATTTTCCTAGTCGGTTATACGCTTACAATAGACCATTTATTAAACAAACACATCTTAAGCACCATTAAACCACTTTCCCATTCCTATCTCCAACCTCTAACATTATCTCCTCTCTTAGCCATTTATTTAGAGACAAATTGTTCTCAAAAAAACCATTCTCTTTCTTTTTAATTTTATTCATTTTAAAAATAACTCCTTTGAAAAACCAACACGAAATGAAGAACCATTTTACACACTTAATCCTTTCTAATTGTGAAATGTCATAAGTGGTCTATTAAACTACTCATGTTTTAAAAAAAATAAAAGAAAAAAGTTAATAATTGAGAAAAAGAACTGGTTTCGCACTACTATTACCAAAAATTCTAATTATAAGATATCATACATACTAATAAAGGCATACTCTATGAGAGGACAAGAAACAATAAGCTATGTGACAACAATTTTTGTCGACTATCACTCCACGTCTAACCACTCCCGGAATAAATAATATTGCTTTTGCCGTTTTTGAACCTTTCTTGTAGTAAAAAAAAAGTAAGTGTAGACCAAAGAAGAGGAGATAGTTGGAGGTGCATGGAATAATCATTTTGTTTTCCATTTTAATTATAATTCTGTCCTCCCTCTTTTTCTTAAACTAAGTCCAAATTTCAGTCTCTTTTTTCTAATGCATGTACTTTTTATGGCGAGTGTTGGACAAAGCTCAAACTTTTTCATATATGGAAATTAATTCCCTCCCCTCCGGCCCACCTCGCACCACCCACTTAAACTGTCTCTGCCCCCATTATTACTACTATCGGTTGCTTAGAAAGTAGACGAGTATCTCACCCCTCAATGGCCAACTCTCCTGGCTCCCCCTAATTTTTAATAAAGAAAAGAATAAAACGGCACCAGTAATCTTTTTTTGGGCTCACACGCGGGGTAAAATGATTTTATTACGTTTGTTTTAGAGAACAGAGTAAAAGCACAATCTGAACCCAGACATAAAACCTCTTTATGATCCTTTTTTATTTCTTTTTTTGGGGGAAAGTCCCAGAATTCCTTATTTTGGGTTTTTGAAAGTTTAAATTATTTTTTTTTTGGTTTTTTTTTGGTGGTTTTCCCCTTAAGTTGGGGGGGTAACCCTGAAATAAAAACCCCTTTTTTTGCCCATATGAAAACCCTTCCAACTAACCAATGTATATGGACGCACCGATCAAACTTAATGAAACCTAATCTTTCGGACTCGAGCCCAATGATAGTTAAAAATTTCGTGGTTAGTGTTTTTCTATGATCCCAATTTTGCCATTTCGCGCGCTCTTTTCATCTGGCCAACAGCTATCCGCCACTCCAATTTTACCATTTTAAATTTACAAGCCCCCGAAAAAAGGGTCCTTTGAAGGGGGTTAATGAAAACCCCCTTTCATCCGCTAAATCGATAAAAGTAGGTTTTTTTCTCCGGGAATAATTAGAGAATTTGTATTTTATTCACCTTATCTCCACTTTTCCCATTTACTTCTTCTCACTAAGTCGTTGCATTTTCTTATTCAAATGCTAAAATTCTCTTAGCGGTAACACCGCTTCCGCAAGTTTCTCACGAATTCTTTTTTTCAGTAAAATAAAAAAATTTCAGTGAAGTTGCCTTAGTTTTACTTTGCAGACAAATCTTACACTTTTTACAATTAAAACCCAAATTTGTGTGTGAGCCGAGTGCTTGTGTGAAAAAAACATGAGGAAGCCCCCAAGAAACCTAACCTTGGAGAGAAAAGAAATTAAATTCATACTAAAAACAAACACAATCAGCCCACATAAATTTTAATTTAACTTCTGCGCCCCCCAACCAAAAAATTTTATTTCCTTCAATTTACAAATGATCTTCTGTCTAATCTAATAAACCACACATCAAACACTGGTCAACACCAATTACTTTTTTCTGGACACCCATTATATAACGTTCCGCGACCCCCTCTTGAGTCTCACACCTTCCCTTACACAATTGAAACACTAATACTTTTTTGCCCATTATTCTTTCAGTGTACTGAAGTTCGGCAGCGGGGAGGGAACACCAAAGAACCCCTATTGGTTGAAAAAAATGGTTCACCTCAGCATGCTTCCAACACGCAAAAAACAAATCTGCAAATACAAATGCATGGGGGCACGAACATGTGGCGCTGCGCACCAATGAGACCCCCCCCCCCTGGGGTTTAACATATGAAAATAAACAAAAAAACTTTAAGTCGGTCTTTGCTGCCAGGCAGATTCTTTTCCGTCAGCAGAGAACCTTAGGTTATACAAAGCCCCGAATAAGGTTGTATTTAGCTGAACTGATTCTCCCCCAGCTGTTTTTTTTCTTTGAGCTTTCTGGTTTAAGAATTTTACCTCAACACCACAGTCACACTCTCTGTAAGAGGGTCACACACTTCACCATCAAAAAATTGATGAGCTAAACACACTCCATTCTTTTCTTGTCCCCTCAAGAACACTATCAATACTTAGGGCCCAAAACCTCCCCCATAACTAGTATTTAATTCCCCTCAACCAACCTGGAAAAATTAAAGGAAAGGGGAAGTTCACTTAATTCTTAATATATAATAAATTCCTTTTTGGGTCTTTTTGTCACGTTACCCCCCTTTTCTTTGCGACAACCTGAAGTTACAGAGGAAAAGCGGGGCCCCATTAACTGAGGACTGGAAGCAAAGAAGGTTTGGGGGGGGGGGGAAGACAAAGAATCGTTATCTCTCTTGTGGGAAAGAGAGAGAGATAAACATAGAGACACGCCTATTCATTTGGGTTTTATGATTTGAATTTTTCCGAGATACAAATGTTATTTATGAATAATATAATCTTCTTCGTTCTATCATACTGCCTTATTTTTTTCACTTTATTTTACATTTTTTAAATCCCCTCCTTCCGAGATAATCACCAGTAGAAAAAAAAACTTTATCGATTTTTAAGCTGAGAGTGGAGAGAAAAAATACGTGAGTATATAGAAACCCCAAAAACCATCTGGATCGGAACCCCCTAATAGGAAACATTCCCCCCCTCCCTAAAAAACTTTAATTTTTTAAGATAAAAAAATCCCCAATAACCCAAAAGTTGGGTGGCTTTCAATAAGGTCCTATGGTTAAATATAGTACCACATTTTAAGATTTTTTTCCAATTTTTAAGATTTTTTTTGGTTCTGTTTTGGTTTAACCTTATATTATCTAGTAAGGTTTTTAAAACAAATTTTTTTGGATTCCTAATGTTTTTTGTTTTTACAAGTTTTTAGTTTTCCTGAGGTCCTGATGATTCATCTAGTAAGTTTTAAAAAACCTTGTTTTTTTGTAATGTAAATACTCAGTTTTTTGTTGAAAGTCCTCCTGATTATCTAGTAAGGTTTAATATAAAGAATTTTTTTTTTTGTCCCCCCCCCCCCCCACCCCATTGGTTCTGTATTTATGAAAAACCAGTTTCCCGTATTGATCCTATATGATTAATCATATATCCTTAGTAGTGTATTTTTTTAATTACGATTTTTTTGTACCTATATTTGAATAACTAGTCCCTTATCTAGGTTCTATGATTTCTATTCTTGATTGGGTAAATATTTCAAGACTAATTTACTACGATTAGTAATTCAACATTATTCTAGTCTTTAGGTTCCCTTACTGATTCAGTTTTCATTTTTTATAAACTAGGCCTTCTTTCTTTGGGTCTCTATGGGCTGCTTGTTGTTGCGGTAACCGGCTTCTTGTTTTATACCTATTGAGCTTGCTTCTATTATAGACATCCATTAAGGTCCACTACTTCCTTACCGTTGTGTAAGCGTACATAGTCTGCGTTACCTTCTTAGTGCGGATGCCCGCCTCAATCTTGGTCTATGGCTTAACGGCTACTGCTACTCCTCCACTGCTATTTAAGAATATGGCACCGTACATTTAGGCTTAGTTTTCTAGCGCTTCGAGGTGTATAATTCCCTGAGTAACTTCATTCCATCTCCATCGAGTTATCCCATCTCATTGTATACGCACCGCGCCGTACTCATTTGTCTGTTTTTATTTACCTCACATATATATATTATATACCCATTATTTATATTGGTTATATCACTAGTTAATTTTTCTTATACTATCCGCCTGTTATATTCTGAGCCCCCGATAGGATCCTTATAGCTTTATTGTTATTCCCTATTTCTGATCCTTATTTGGAGTTATCCTATGACACTTATATGGTATTTTCCCTCTTTTTCTATTTTATCCGCCTTATAATTGATTTTATCAGGTACCCTTCGGTGACTTGTTTTACTCTATATTTATCTCCACTTCGTTAGTTACCTGGTTTCCATATCTCTCAATTATTTATAATATCTAGTCTTCATATTCTTACTAATCTAGCCTTTTTTGGCTTTCTTTCGAGTATCTCCAAATAAACTGAGGTAACATATGGTTTACTGCAAAACGACTCACGTATCATACATCTTCGCTAGGCAATTGTATGAAGTCACATATTTTCTAAGGTTCATTAATCCTTTAGTTATAAAATCCTCAGGGGGATACAATATTTTTATTTCGAAATTATTTTTTCTTAATTATCATAATATATAATTATCTATTAATCATCATATATTTCTTTTTTAATTTCTATTTATTCTTGCTTACTATTTATTTTCATTACACTCACACCTTTTCCATGTATTTTAGCTGTTATATTTATAGCCTATATATTAATAATTATTTAATATTATACCCTCTGTACTTTCATATATTTACCTTATCCATATCCCTATTCTAATCCCGACCGCCTCTACCCATGACTCATACCTGACTCTTTTGTCAACTCCACTTACTTACTCTCCATACTCTATATGTCTGTCACCGCTTAACTACTCTCCCCCTTTCTTCCTTTGATTTATTTATACTGAGTCTACACTGCTTTTATTTATTGTTCTTAAAACTACTAATTACATTTTGCACAACGATGACCGATTCTCACACACGCGCCTCGATAATTAATTCATCTCTCTCTCTTGCTACTAATAGCCCGAATCTCTAAATTGTATAATTCCCAGGCTCTTGAGGGAGTCTAACACGCTGCGATTTTAAATAACTCTAAACATAATCTGTAGGCCGTTTTCATTTGCTCTTCTATATTAACGGTAACATTCGGTCGGTCTCTGGTTTTTCTAATGGATTTTTTTTCTTCCATAAGAATTAAATGGTTTTCATTATGTTCTTACCTAAAATTCAATAAACTTCTTCTATATTCATCATTTCTTTTATCATGATTCGAGAATCGAGAAATTCTTTCTCCCACTAAACTTCCCTTCGATCACATAATCTCTATGGGCGCAAGCATAAAAGTGTCTTTTTTGAGGCTATTTTTATGAAATCTTTACCACTCTCTTTCGTTCTATACTTAGCTACGCTTTTTTCTACTGATATACCTTAGAGTCTGTCCTTAGGTGCTCACTCCACTCTTGTTGGTCCACATTCCACTGGCATAACTCGATATTTTTTGGCGATCTCTTGTCTACTTTGCCATACCTGTTTTTTACTTCTCCAGCCCACCGAATGCAATGCCATATATATTTTGACTTACCCTTCTGAACGCGCGCCCTAGGATTCGGTTTAGCATTTATATATGAGAAATTAGTATTACGTTTAAGTTCGGATACATTTTAAACTCTTTATTTCATCCTTTCCTTTTATAATCAATTTCTCTAGTCGGGATAGTGGCCTTTGTTATTGTCTTGTGTAATACGACGCGAGCGCGAGGCTCTATTTATGAGCGGAGCCTCTCCGGCAGCAAGTCAAATTTTTTTTGTGTCACGGGTATTAGAAGCATGCCAGACGGGACGTCGTCAGTGAGCGAGCTCGGGCCGAACCCATGTGGGCCAGTGGTTGCAGATGCGAGTTGTCGACGCTCCGTAGGACAGGGGAAGAGGAGTGCCCTTTCTGTATGACCTCACATCGGACACTGCCTCGCAGTCAGGGAGGGTCTCCGTGGCTCCTACGGGGGAGGCATATTTAGTCTTTCAACAATGTGTTCGCCGCCCGCGCAGAGAGTGGCCACATCGTGCTAGCCTCGGGGGTTGGTGTTATAATTCATAAGAGTTATTTTTTGAGTGCAAACCATAACCGCCAGTGAATTTTACTAGTTTAAGTAGCTTTTAGTCTTTATTATTTATATATCCTCCACTCGCCGTATGTTCCTCTTTCGCATTTCCCCGGTGCTTCTCACTTATGGTAACTTCTAGCTATCTTATAGTATGTAAGTCTATTGCACCAGCTTTAACTGGGAAAGGTGGTGCGGTTTTCTTCGAATATCTGTAACACTTTTATTTATGTTGTACCGCCACTTCCTTACTCTCTGTCATTTTTTTTAGATTATATATCTTTTAGCATACTTTGGTGTATATCATTTTGATTTTTTCATCCAGTCCCATGTACTTTTTTCGGCTGGTAAGTATTGTACAGTTTTTGAGCATATATATTTTTTTCTGTGTGTTCTTTCTCTTTTTCCTCTTTTTCTTACTCTTTATTTATATTCACTTCTGATTTTCTACTGCTAGAACCTTGGCCACCTACCGGCATTCCACGCCTCGCTCCACTTAAGCCATATATCCTTTCTTGTGGCTCATTCTGTTAGTATTTTGAGAGACCTCATGGATTGCTGTCGTTTGCTGCCGTTGCGTTACGCGGTTTTGACACTTACTACTTTCTCTACTCTCTCTTAATTTATATATATCATTTCTTTCCATTAATTTATTTTTGGTCCTTTTCATTTATGTATTCTTTTCTCTACCTTGTGGAAAATGTGACGAGTCCAGATTCGGTACAAACGAATTTTACCTTCTATATCCTAAAATCTATTACTCTTTTCATCATCACTCAAGAAGTCCCTTTCTTATATACTTTGAGTCTTCTTGCCTCAGTATATAGAAACTGTTACATTTCATTCTCTCTCATCTCTTGATCTTCTCTTTAATACCACTGCCTATAATTTTTTTCGTTATACCCTTGATATGACTAATAACCAGTAAAATACATTTACATTTTTCTGATAATGCCTATAATATTTGAAAGGAGGGGCTACGTCAGATTGCCCAATATTTGCCTTTCAGTAGTAAGATCTAGGTAAGACTTGAATCATAATGGGAAAGCTCATAATTAAGAACGCAAATTATCTGTCTTACAGCATTTCATAATATTCCTTTTATGGTAGCTTTTATACTTTGATTTTGATTCTTGGCTATATTAGCTATTCTTTCTTTTTATTCTAACATATTATATTACCATAAACTGGATAATTACTGAGGGTATATTTATTTTCTTATTTTTACATAAAGTACTCACAGGGGTGCGTCTACTATATCATCACGAAAAAAACCAAATGAAAAAAAATATCATACTTGATTTATTTCTTCTATATCTTATTATTTTTTGTAATTTTATTGTATATTTTTGATAATTTTAAAATTTTACAATTATTTTTTATTTTTTTATGTATATTTTTTAAGTGATTCAAACTTAAGTTTGAGATATAAGCAAAAAAATTCATTTAAAAATATTATAGCAAAAGGCTATAACATGTTGTTTATATCAATCACATTTTGTTACACTATTTGTTTCCATCTTCAATAGCGATTCCATGTTTACAAACCGGTTTTCCTTTATATTTCTCAGATTTGTAATGAAATTGCTTATTTGGATTATAATTTGGATCCAATAAGTGCACTTGAGACTCTAAATCGTTAATTATCTATTTAAAAACCATTATCTCTAAAAATCTTTATATTTATATCCGATATATTCTCTAAATATTTACTACGATATATATTATTTTTTTTTATAATATAATTGCAAGTTTTAAATATATTTTATTTCCAATATTTTCACAAACTATATGTCGTGGTTGTATTATATACCCTAAGTCCATTAACTCCACTCCTTCTAATGTAGGTGGAGCTCGTTATTTACACCAGATACCGTTCATTCTCCTCTATCTTTTACTTATCATTTTTTATAGTTCTACTATTATCTCCATTACATCTAGTCATGTATATATATCTCCATATGATATATAATATATTCTCTCGTTCTATTCTTTAAGAGTTTATATTATATATATATATATTTATATATATATTTATCTTAAATATGTATATTTATATTCTATAATATATATATATATAGTAATAATTATATATATAATTAGAAATAAGTAAATATAATATTCATATAAATAAAATAAAATATATATAAATATAGAAAATGAAAATAAAAAATTAAATTAAAATTAAATTAAATTAAAATTAAAATTAATAAATTTAAGAAATTAAAATTAATATAAAATTAAAATTAAAATTAAAATTAAATAAAATTAAAATTAAAATTAAAATTAAAAATAAAAATAAAAATAAGAATAAATAAAAATATACAAATAAAATAAAATAAAATAGAAATTAATTAAAAAACTAAATTAAAATTAAAATTAAAAATTAACAAATTAAAATTAAAATTAAAATTAAATATAAATAAAATTAAAACATTAAAAATAAATTAAAAATAAAAATAAAAATAGATAAAAATAAAATAAAAAATAAATTAAAAAATAAAATTAAAAAATAATTAAAAATAAATTAAAATTATTATTAAATTAAATTAAATTAAAATTAAATATATAATTAATAATCAATAACAATTAAATTATAATAATTATAATAAGAATAAATAATAATAATATATGTATTAATAAAAATAATTATAATAATACATAATAATAATAATAATTAATAATTAATAATAATAATAAACCCCAAAATTTATTCTAGGCGCTCCTTAAAATACTAACTGATTAAGATGATGAGATGTTAGCCTATTTCGTTCGTCTGAAAAAATTAATTTAACAAAGATACCGTTGTTTCACGGAAGAACCAGAAGTTCCTTGACAGTAAAATATTTCCATCCCACTACCTATAACAACCATAGAGGTGCCTCCCTGTTTGACCTACCGCCCGAGTGTGGAGGGAAGACGCCGCGATTGGTGGTTCCTGTTTGGTGGGTGATATACTTACCTTTTAGGAACATCTCGCGTTCTTCCTGTTAGTCCATCGTGGGCTTTTAGTGGGTCCAAACAATACGCCCGTTCAACTGCTAATCGCCAGGTTCAATCCCAGCAGAGTGAAATTACTTAAGTTATTTTTATAATATATATATATATATAATATATATATATACTATATATATATATATATTATATATATATATATATATATATATATTATTATATATATATAATATATTATGTATATTCCTAATATATATCTACTATTTACTTGTAAAGATGATTTTCACAAACACTATCATGGGCCCTGAATTTTTGCAGTGGAGGTGATTTTACAAAGGGAATAAAGCTTCGAGTAAAGTAGAAAACCTTCACATATAACTTAAACATTTCTAATTTCAGAATAAATTAAAATTTATCTTATGTTAACATTAACATCATAAAATCCAGTATCTGTCCTGCATTATATCAGAATAATTTACTTTTTTTATAATATTAAGTCTAATTTGAAAGTCACAATATGGAAGGACGCAATAGGCTCAAGTTCTTTTCGAATGAATATATTTCTTCTCCTATAGGCTTCTACGTCTTCTTTTGTTGAATCTGACCTCCTTGCCCTCTCCTCCTCCTGAGTCAGAAAAAATGTCCCCACCAGATCCAAGCAGCGCTGAATGAAGCAAATTTCCGTAAATGTTATTTTGATGGAAAGAGAAACCTGCTTCCAAATTTCTAAAGTCAAAAATATAATATGTTGTTGATTCGAAGGATAACTGGGATGTAAAGTCCAAAATACTCGATATACGTCAATATGCCGGCTGAAAAAATATCAACGATATTTTTTCGATACTATCGAAAAAAATATCAATATCGATATATATCGGTACTCTTTCGGCATCCCTAGTCTGAACGATATGGGGAAAATATTAGAAAGAGACTTTAGCGAAGCGTAAGTGGAAGAAAACCCTTACTCACAAGAGGATGTAAACGTTTCCTTAGAACAGAAATGATGCGAAGGAATAACGCAGGAACAACGGACATTACACAGGCTCTCCGTCCCTGCAAAACTTGACAGCGCGCAAATTACCTAAACAAAGGACTGCTCTTTGCAGATTGTGCTCCCTAAAGAAAAAATTACGAAAGGATCTCTTATGCAAGTAAGACTTTACCTCGTTTATTGAAACTCTGGTAGAAAAGGGATAAGCAGAAAGGATATCACAATCGGAATTATCAAAAGACCAAGTTTGATTCTTGTCACATCATGCGTATATCACCGGCGCAAAGCCAAATAAATTCGAGTAGTGTTCGATGCAAGTGCAAAATATGCAGGCACATCTTTGAACGAAAGGCTTCTACAAGTAAAACACCGGATCTACTAACACGGATTATTGTTTTTTGTTGTTTTTTGGTAGAGTTTGCAGTGGGCCATAGCATGTTACATTAGACGTAGAAGCCATGTTCCATTAAGTGGAGGTTAAGGATTATCACAAAGACTATTTCAGATTATTCTGGTGGACAAATGGAGAGTTAGAAACTGATCCCGTCGAATTTCGAAATGACAGCACTATTTCGGAGCCCCAATCTTCGCTCATGTGCAACTTTTATCCTTCAAAATCAATGCTGAGAGTACACTTAGAGGAAGTGGGAGACGAAGCTTTCAAGTTCATAGGCACACACATTTTTTTGTCGTGGACGACGGGTGCTTTTACTAGTTACTACACTACACTCTGTCGGGAAGCCTTAGTACGTTGATAAACTGAAGCAAAGAGATTGCGACGTAAGGGCGGCTTTGAATTCTGTGCAAAATTTCTCTCAAACTCTAAAGAAATAATGGAGCCAAATTCCTGAAAAGATCAAAGGTAAGCAGGGAAAGATATTTAACAATAGAAGCGCAATAAGCCCAGCCGAAAAAACACTAGGAGTGGGATTTGGGAGGTAGATTTCCGGATTTCAATTAGCTTCAACATAAAATGCAAGACGCCCTGACTCGCAGAGGAATTCTAGAAGTCAGCTCCGTGTACGGATTCCCTTGGGATTCGATGTTCCCTTCATGTCCTAAAGGGTAAAAGATCATGCAATTATTAGTAAAGAGCAAGCAGATTTTGGACGACATCATCCCAGGAGATTCAACGTGCTTTTGATCAATGAGAGCTAGTGTTTACCAAATTGCAAGGAAGTAAAAATACGAAAGATCATTGAAGGAAATGTATTCATCCGAGGTTAAAACAATAGGTTTTACACTACTTCGTGCGCTTCACAAACTTCTCGGACAATGCTCATATTCAAGGATTTTTTAAAAAAAAAGGAGTGCACAAATAATGTATTTAGTGGATGGCAAATCTAGAGTCGTCCATTAAAACCAGTCCATTCCCAAGGCTAGAACTTCAAGCAGCCGTGCTATCAGTCCGATCTCTAGATTGCTAAAGAGAGAACTAATGGTAACGTCGATTCCGATGTTCTTACCTGGACCGCCGTACTTACCGCTTGGGCTATATAATATGATGCAGGCCTTCTTTACGCTTCGTTTTTAACAGGGTTAATAGAAATTAAAGAAGCACTTCGCAAATCAATGGTATCCTAACTCCTCAGACCCAGCCGAATAGCATCCCTAGAGGAGTTTTTGGTAGAGAGAGCTACTAGAGAATGAGCTCTTGTGGAAGGCCCAGGGGGGGAGATCTCTCTCGACGGGAAGAACATTTTGATGCACAACAGCTGTTGGAACATTTTCCACCGAAGACCAGAAGTTAAGATCACATGTCATGAAGTCAAAGTTGAGGGAACAACATACTGGAACACTTCCGATGTTTTAGATTGGTTCAGGATAAGGCGAGCAGTAGGCACAGTCATCCAAGCTGAAGATAATGGTTGCGAAAGCAGAACCCGAGGAAACGCATAACGGCTGGAGATTGGGAGGAAGCGAGAAAAGAGATTTTAAGAATCGTTCTAAAGTTGGCCATTTTGCCAAGAATCGAAATTCTCAACAAGTCGGGACCAAATGGTAATTGTTCAGTATTTCGAAAGCAGCCCATCTACAAGTTGATCCTTTTGTCGACAAAGAGAAGATTCTGAGAGTAGGAGGTAAGAGTCCGAGAGCAGACCTTTCCGGAATATCAAACATCCGTTGAATAACACAATGCCTAAAGATGGACAATAACTGGATTATGAAAGGTTTCATCATGGGTTTAAAAACACTCGGTAAAGGAATAACTTTAAATGATGTAAAAGGCAAGGTGGATATTGGATCATAACGGACCTCTTCCACTCAATAGCAAACTTTGCTCGTTTTATGCGTTACTGTAAAGACTTCGAGCAAAACAGAAACTCAGAGGAATGGCAAACCTACAATAGATAGAGACAAGAGGCAGGACAGCCTTCACATATTGCGCCGCTTAGATATTTTTGGTCCATGGATCGTGAAAAAAATATGGGCGCAAGGAAGAGAAAAGATATGATATGAAGTGCTTTTCACGTGTCTTGCATCAAGGGCAGTACACTTGGAAGTAGCACACAGCTTGAACACAGATTCATTCCTTAATGCGTACCGCAGATCTGTTCGCAGGAGAGGGCCAATTCGATTATTACAATGTGACAACGGAACCAAATTTCTCGGAGCAAAAACTGAACTAGAGAAGGCGGTCACGGAATTAGATAGCGTGAAAATCAAAAGAGAGCTAATAAGGGATAATTGGAATTGGGTACCGTTCCCATGGGCTGAGTGTGGGAACATCAAATTCGAACAGCCAGAAGTATCCTTTCTTCCATGCTTTTCAACCACGGACAACAATTAGACGACGAATCTTTGGTAACGTTTATGATAGAGACAGAAATCATAATAAACAATCGTCGACTCACACTGGAAAAAATTAACTATTCAGATCATCCAG
>JABUQX010013065.1:42500-47500 GCA_015478945.1 Trachelipus rathkii | reverse complement strand
AAGAAATTTGGAACTCCAAACTTAGTGACAAAACGCTTGAACGATTGCACAAATGATTTTGCAGACATGTCAGGGATCAAATCTAAATACACACAACGAATGTTGAGACAAGTGTACAACAATATGTACATTTTTTGTGGTTGATTTGAACCTTTGACTTTGACAAAGAAGTGTTTAGTGTAGTCAACACCTACACTAGTGAAAGGACGATAAAAGTTAACTTGAGCTTTTGTGAAATTCGTGAACTTTGGATATTGAAAGGAAAAGCTGTTGTACTTTGTGCAGATGACACATTCCGACAGTATTTTTCTTATCGTGTGTCGAGCTGATGTAATCCAATAACCTTTTAAGCGAATACATGTAAGGGTTGCCTGAATGCCAAGGTGTTTACAGGCAACATGCGCATCTTTAATGATGAGAAAGGTCAGATGATGGGATTTACCAAGTACTACAGGATTCACCACCTCAAAACAAAAATAATTAGTACGAGATAGACGGCCCTTACTTCTGATGAGCCCTGAGTCATCTAAAAAGAGGTTGAGACGAGAAACCATATCAGGTGGTGTTTTAGCAGAAGCAGGGTTCGACTTGACATCATTAAGAAACCGAAGTTCAACAGAAAAGCTTTCCTGCTGCATGACTTTTAACAAGAAAAGTCTAGCTTTTCTGTCACATTCGATTGAGGAAAGAGTTGATACACCGAATTTGAAAAGAAGAGAACATACTCTTAACAATGTTGACAAAGAAGAATATCGTGAAATGTTGATGATAGGAGGAGGTGGGGCCTGTATGACCATAAATGTTGAAGAAGGGTCCACCAATCCTCCCCCCGAACTGCTGAAATTGGGCCAGTAAACCTGATCGTAGCGGAGCCAGTTCGGACCAAATTTCCAAAGGCTTAGTTTTTTGACAAACTCTCGATGTGATAATCCTCGAGTTATCAAATCGGCAGGGTTTTCATCCGTTTTAACGTAGTGAAAAGAGATAGGCAGTAAATTGTCATCTCTCATGGAGGAGACCATGCTTTTGATATCTTGGATTCTATTTTTGACAAAAATTTGTTTTGTTTTGCTACCTCCTCCCGCTACCCATGCTAGGACGATTTGGGAATCCGAGAAGATGTTGACAGCCTTGAATTCAACCTCTGTTAATCCCGTCAATATTTGTGGAAGGCACTTAAGAGCCAAATAGACTGATAATAGCTCGAGACAAGGAAGTGTTTTTCCCCTGAGAGGAGCCACCTTAGATTTTGCCCACAATAGTGACGGGACAGTTTCTGAACCGGTGACGTAAACTGCGAACCCATAACATTGTGAACTTGCGTCACAAAAGATGTTGAGAGTTGAATTTGCTGATGCTTCAAAGCAGAAGCGTTGAAAAGATAAGTTTTTGAGGTCGTCGAGATCAGCACGAAGTTTCTCCCAATCTTCTTTTATATCCTGGTCAATGGAGTCATCCCAACTCATTTCTTTCTCCCATGTCCGCCTCATCAACAGACGTCCCCTTAAGGTTACAGGAAGGAAAAAGGAAAGAGGATCAAAGATTTTGTTTACTTGGGAGAGAAGATCTCGTTTTGATTCGACTGAGGTAAGGTCAAAGTCTGCTAATCTAAGGGTATCATTTTCGGGATGATATAGATACCCCAAGACTTTTTCCTCATCACAATTATGAGAGGAAAGCATCTGATCGTCTTTGATTTGAGCTTTTAGATCAGGGTGGTTGGTGTTCCAGGAACACAAGTTGAACCCACCCTCCTTCATCCTTTCTACCGAGGCTGAATAGATGTCTCTCAAAACATCAGGGGATGAATGAGTGTAGATAAAATTATCCACATACAAGTTATTGACCAGAAGCCGAGAGACCAGATCGAATGAATATTTGCTTTTAATATGATGTCTTATTACGGCTCCTAAGATAAAAGGGGATACCGCAAGGCCAAAAATGATTGTCGCGTACCTATAAGTTAACAAGTCTGCCATCTTCTTCCCAGAAGAAACAAAACTTGTTACGATCGCTTTCAAGTTTAAGATAGATCTGAAGAAAGGCTTTCGAGATGTCAGCGACAACCACATATTTGTTGGTCCTAAAGGAAAGAAGGAGACGAAGTAAAGGAACCAACAAGTCGATGCCTGGGTAACAGGCTTGATTAAGAGAAGGAGCGCCTTTTGTTCTAAGGCTACAATTGAACACAGGCCTGATTTTCGTTGAAACCTGATCAGCCATCTTTATTACAGGCCTATGGGGGATCCATATGTAACGATCGAACTCCTTCGGATCAACAGAGATGATTTCGATGATACCACATCTCAGCTGTTCCTTAAAAACATCAGTGTAGGCCTTATCAAGACCTTGATTGCTGAGACGATTTTTAACTCGTCTAAGCGTACTTAAAGCAATACGATAATTCGAAGGGACCTGATCCACTAATTCTGGGATCCATGGGATTTCAATATGGTATTTTCCATCGATAAATTGAATTGCATTGTGGAATTTAGAGATAAATTCCTTATCGATGGTACCATAATCCTTCTCCTCCTGAATACCCAAGGACTCCAAGCTGTACAGATATTCCAAACCCAGGTCGGCACTTATTTCATTTGAAGAAATGCTAAGAACGTCCGGGTAAGTAGGATGAGGGTCAATAATCGAGTTGACGAGATTAGGAGAAGCTTGGAATAGGTGTTTTGGCAGCGAGGAGACAGACATGGATAGTCATGAATCCCTCTGATTTGATTGTATATCAAGAGTTGATGTTGAAGTCTGCTTTCTGTATAGAAAGGCTTGTTGATGAGGAAGTAGAAAAGAATTCACTGGGCCGAAAGGAACCAACCCAAAGCAAGTCTGAATGGCACTACCTTCCAAACAATCGATAATTTGGAAGTGTTTCATATGACATAAAGTGTCAGTACCTAAAAGAAGGTCGATGTCATCGACCGAATCCCCATAAGGGCCCACAAAGGACTTGTCAGCCACATTATATTTTAACGAAATGCGACTAATGGCTGATGCTAACCCTTTAACCGCAAACCCAACATCCAAAGAAGGGTCGACCAGAACCGGGGTTCTAAAGAAGGAATCGCAGCAGCAATTTATATCTAGGTCGACTAGGTACGATGTACGTTCTTCTTCTCCGATAAATGTTTTTATAGGATTTCTGATTATAGGTAATTGTTCACAGTTGATTCCGAGTTTAGTAAGCAATTTAGGGCCAGCATATGTTCTCTGAGAACCCAAGTCTATAAGAGAACGAATAGGAACTGATTTGTTATTGTGCCTTGCTATTATGGTTATTGTAGGCAGAATATGTGAAGCTGATGATTGCCCAGTATTAATACAAAGATGATTAACATCAGCTTTATTTCCTTCATCAGCATTTTCTTGACGAGAATGCTCCCTGTTTTGATTAGTGGTTCCAGCGGAACAGAGAGCGGCTAGATGTTTTCGGCTCTTACATTTATAGCAAGGATACTTTAAATTGAGTGTTTTAGCCGGGCATGTATCTGCCATGTGCTTTATGCTGGAACAGTTACAGCACATGTTTAATGCCACACATCTGTCCCTTTTTGATTTAGGGTTTACGTAAACCGTGCAGTCAGAGAGGTAATGGTCTCCATTGCACAGCTTACACTTGACTTCCCTTGAAGATTGATTATTCGAATTTGAATTAGAATTTGATTGAGGTTCAGAAGAGAAAGTAGTTCTTTTTAGAGAGCCACTACCTTTTGAAGTGTTGAAAGTATGACCTTTCTGATGAAAATCAGATTAATTGACGGATATTGTTCCTTAGTCGCCAGCTTCAACTCTCTTAAAAATGAGAGAGGAAGTTTATCAACTAATATATGGCTGATTAATTTGCAGCCAGAACTTTCCTCTGGGAAGAGGTCAACCCCGAGCTCCTTGAGTTCTTTTAGATGAGCCCGAACCTTTAAAATAAAGGATCTGACCGTTTCAAGTTGCTTCCCGTCCAGAGGCGGAGATGAGTCCAGTTCATGGAAAATAGAATCAATAATGAAGGCCTTGTCCAAATAATGTTCTTTTAAAATGGACAAGGCAACTTCATAGTTCTCATCCGTACCCGTCAAATGCTCAATGTCTCTGAGAGCATATCCCTTTAAATGGGACTTGAGATACTGCAACTTAACGGCTTGTGACAAGTCCTTCCTCCCCCCATACACATTATTGAACTCCTGCAGGAATGAACGAAAGGAGTGCTTGTCCTTCTCGCCTGAAAAATCTCCGCATTTTAGGGCTGGGATCTTCAGGCTAAAAGGCTGCATGGGAAAAGACTTGGAGTGTTCACAGCATGTTTTGTTCGAATTTGAAGCTGCTCTCTCATTATCAGAAAGGGCATCAGAAGATCTTCGAGACTCGATTTCATATCCATATTCGACTCTTAACAGTTGAAGAGCTTGAGCCACTTTTATGTGGTAAGCATCTGTGGCGGAAATCTCTTCGTCTAGAAGCGATTGGTCGAACTTGGTGTACTCAGCCCCTATTAATAGGTTTTCGATCAGAGTATCTTGAGCCTTAATGTCCGAGATAATCGAGGTCACCTTGTCGAAAATTGTTTTGATAACAACAGGGTCGATAAGGGTAGGTGACTCTGTATCATCACCCTTTTCAGGGAAATGTTTGCAGCATAAAGTAAGCTTTCTTCTTAAAACACCCCTTTTCATCCGAAGGGGACTCAGCTCACCCTGTAATGTTGCTTTTAAACTAGCTGTTGTTTCATCCGAAGAAGACGCAGGTCTTTCATTTGAGAACTCCTCTGTGACCTTTAAGTCTAAATCGTTTAATATATCCATCGTGAACAAATTATATTTAAATGTGAAGTAGTGTGAATATTTCCCAACTGGCTACTAGAGCAGCCTATAAACCCTGGGAAACTAACTGCGCAGAAAAATATCAACAGCGCAGAAAAATATTAACTGCGCCCAAAAAAAACCACTGCAGAGTCAAAAGCACAAACAAATGTAAACAGCGCAGAAAAATATCAACTG
>JABUQX010013065.1:0-30000 GCA_015478945.1 Trachelipus rathkii | reverse complement strand
TAAACCCTACCTTCACCATATATATATATATATATATATAGAATATATATATATATATATATTATATATATATATATATATATATATATATATATATATATATATATATATATATATATAAAACAAATATATATTTATATATATATATATATATATATATATATATATAGAGAGATAATATATATATATATATATATATATATATATATATATATATATATATATATATATATATATATATATATATATATATATATATATATGGCAAAAGCAAATGTACTGATGTATTTAATTATGTATTGGACTTACCTGAAATTACAAGTTATTTCCTTCGAAGTATGACCGTTCGGATGTGACATAGCGGTTTTAACGTTTATTACACTGTTCAAAGCAGTACTAAAAGTTATTTTCCTGAAATGAGTTTAGATCACGTGTTACAGTATCTTTCATGTTTTACATCGTCCCAAAATGATGACCCTTCAACTTCATTTTCAACTTAGGGAAGAGGTAGAAATCACACGGCGCTAGATCTGGGCTGTATGGAGGATGTGAAAGTACTTGAATGTTTTTCTTTGCCAGAAATTCTACAATCGAGAGCGCAATGTGAGATGGTGCGTTATCATGGTGCAGCACCTAATCGTGTCTGCAATGTCTGTTTGGATTCGCTGACCTCGCTTTCAAAGTCGTTTCAAGACATCTTTTTAAAAAACGTGATTAACTGTTTGTAATAACGGTACAAATTCCTTGTGCACAGTACCACGGCTGTCGAAAAAAAAAAATAATCAGTGCTTTCACCTTGAACTTGCTCATACGTACTTTCTTCGGACGAGGAGAATTTTTTGTGTGCCATTTCGCACTTTGCCGTTTAGTTTCAGGGTCGTATTCAAAAACCCACGATTCTTCGCCTGTCTTAATTTTATCCAAAAAATTGTTCTCCATTTCGAGTCTTTCAAGTAAATCTTAACAAATTTTAATCTTGCTCGCTTTCTGCTCAACAGACAAGTCTTTCGGCACTAGCTTTGCACAAATTTTTCGCATGTGCAAATGGTTCGTTAAAATTCTATGAACTGCATTTTTATCCAAACCAGTTTCTTCTGCAATCACTCTGACACTGAACCTGCGGTCTCTCTCCATCACAGCTCTAACGACTTCCACATTTTCATCGTTTGTTGACGAGATTTGTCTTCCACAAAGAGTAGTCATCAAAATTTTCTCGGCCCTCTTTGAAAGCTTTGTGTCACTTAAAAACCATAGTTCTCGATAGAGTGGCATCCCCATAAGCTTCGTTTAAAGAAGCAAATGTCTCAGTGGCAGACTTGTTATGTTTCACACAGAATTTGATAGTGTACCGCTGTTCAATATTTACCTGCATCGCAAAAACGTAACGAGGATAGAAAACACGCCCATACACAAAAAGATGTAGTGCAAAAACGTAACAAGGTTAGAACACACGCCCATACATAAACAGATGTAGTGCAAGACTGACTTTATAAATCTGGTTAAAACTGGTATGGATATGTAGCCTAGGTAACTAGCTATCCACTCGTATACGTCACGGAGGAGCTACATTACTCAGTCGTTCATGGGATATTCAGTAAACTTATTTTTGGGACAGAGGAGTATATATATATATATATATATATATATATATATATATATATATATATATATATATATGAAAAATATTATATATATATATATATATATTATATATATATATATATATATATATATATATATATATATATATATATATATATATATATATATATATATATATATATATATATATATATAGTATATATATATATATACATATATATATATATATTATATATATATATATATATATATATATATATATATATATATATATATATATATATATATATATATATATATATATATATATATATATAATAATGATAAAATATAATTTTTTAAAAAAAAAAAAAAAAAAAAAAAAAAAACAGCAACGAATTCCGGGTATTTTCTTCATTGTGGAAATTTTTATTATTCGCGTCAGTTGTATATGTCTATTAATTTACAGTTTATGTTACATTTCAAACACTTTAATTCGCTTTTTATTAAGTTACTATTTTGCATAAATACTAACAATACATCTTCGTCTTCAAATAATTCATATAAATCTTCTAATTTCATTGCGAACCTACCTATTTACTCTTTAAAATTTTTAAGGCTACATGCGTCACGAGAGTAGTCTACTTAAGTTTAAGTCTATTTTAATTCGTCGGCCAAATCCTTGATATTTTCCGCCCATTTTTCTAAATTTCTGACACCTTTGCAATACAATTTTATTAAAGCTAGGCTAAGAATAGTGTGAGGCTTTTGATTTTGCATTCGAATTTTGTGTAAAAAAGCTTTTCTTTTTTAAATTATTTTGCTTCACTTTATTAAAAAAAAATTCTCTCAGACGTATGAATTTATTAATTCAAATATTTAGTACAATAATAATAATAATAATAAAATAATAATAATAATAATAATAATAATAATAATAATAATAATAATAATAATAATAATAATAATAATAATAATAATAATAATAATAATAATAATAATAATAATAATAATAATAATAATAATAATAATAATAAAGCTCTTTTCAGCTTTTTTAAACAATTTTATTTAGTCAATTAATTATGCGAGTAAGATGTTACACGGCACCGCTCTCGCGCATCACGCTTTAGAAGCGAGCCCTTCAACGAGAGGTATGCAATGCATCCACCCTTTGGTATTGTAATAGTTTTTATTAAAATCAATAAATATCTAACGAAAAATTAATTTGGCTTCAAGATAAAATAAATGTGTCAATTAAAAAAATTTCAATTAATATATATATATATATATATATATATATACATAAGGTTATATATATATAGTTAGTATATATATATATATATATATATATATATATATATATATACTATATATATATATATATATTTATATTTAAATAATTTTGCTTCAGTATGTTAATTATAAATTTGTTGGAACGATTTATGCATATGCGTCTAGCAACATTTTAGTACGTTTCATGTTCAAGTACTTTTTATTGCCTGTTTATCTAAGAAATTGAAAAAAAGCGTTTCTCATTGGTCAGTTTTAACCCTATTTTGTAATGTATGTACCCTATAATCATTGAAATTACGTTACATTTTTTATCGATTTTCGTTCCTGGAGTCAACCGCTTATAAATAGCCTATATACCTATATATAAATATATATATATATATATATATATATATATATATAGTATATATATATATATATATATATATATATATATATATATATTATATATATATATATATATATATATATATATATATATATATATATATATATATATATATATATATATATATATATATATATATATATTTATATATATTTGTGTGTGTGTATGTATGTTTGCGTATATGTATGTTTGGATGTATTACTTAAATAACATGCTCCCCAGTTGTAAATCAGCTAATTTAATTTAAATACAATTTTGTAAGGTTTTGCATCTCGTACTTTAATCTCATTTGACTTTTAAGGCTTTTATGAAGCATGTCCGAAATTGCGAATTTTCTTCGCCTTTCCAAATTTGTAAGCTATATTAGCTGTAAATAGGCTTCGGGGAAAATCACGATGCCAACATTAAGTGCCTGACACTCATTTAATGCCCTCTTTTTCCTTTTTTTTTCAAATAGCATCTTGGTAATTGTCAATTTTGTAACAAGCTTTTCAAAAGAATTAATTTACATGAAGATTTTTAAAGGTAAACGTATATATATATATATATATATATATATATATATTATATATATATATATATAAAGAAAGAATATATAGCAGTATATATATGATATATATATATATATATATATATATATATATATATATATATATATATATATATATATATTAATGATAATATACTTCTCTTCGTAGTTTTATTGTTGTAATTATTTGTAGCACCCTTGGTTATAGGCAAACTATTTTAAGGTTGAATTTTATATTGCAAATTCTATTGCACCTTATTAAATTGTTAATTAATTAAAATTATTAAATTTTGTTTTTAATTTTTTTATTTAAAACTACGAGAAATATCTTTTATATACACAATCACGTGAGCATTGACTAGTAATTAGACGATAGCTTTCGTTCCTTTTTAACCTTTTCAGTCCTCATGTGTTCACTTCACGTGACTCGACTTTCAACTAAATTAAAAACATTTTGGCTTGGGATCACCTCTCTCCCCTACACTTAGTAATATATATGTAGATTTAACAGAACACTATCACATTCTCACTCTTCCCGAATTACAACAGACCAGCTGGCACAGGTACGTAGACGACATTTTTTTTCATTACCTCAAAACATAGATTCTAATAACATTCTTCAACGCATAAACAGAATACACCGAACTAAACAGTACACTTTAGAACACCCCACCAATTCTTCCTTACCCTTTTTAGATACTTTAATTACATCCACAATTCTATCTATCTTAACTTTTCGGTATACCGTTAACCCACCACCAATCCCTCCAACATACACTGGCTATCATCACACTCCACAACCATAAAAATAGCCACCCTCACATCCCTTTACATCATTGCCTTCCAAATATTTTTACCCACTAATTTAAAAATAAAAATAAAAATAAAAAAAGAAACCAATTACATTTCAAAAACTACAATATCCAAACCATCTTATTAGTAAAGCGTACCGTAAATCCAAAACAAATTATTACAACCAACACACACAGGTAACACAAACATCCCACCAACTACTTCTTATCTCCCTATCCCAACAAAAAGGACACAACAGTTCAAAAAGTACATTCCCCACTATATTACACTAACTACCACCAATGCATACCTATAAAAAAACTAT
Organism: Trachelipus rathkii; assembly: GCA_015478945.1. NCBI lineage: Eukaryota > Metazoa > Arthropoda > Malacostraca > Isopoda > Trachelipodidae > Trachelipus > Trachelipus rathkii. Next base: position 25,092 of record JABUQX010013065.1, on the reverse strand, counting down.
TCCATCCTCCAAAACCACACCCACAGCCCGCTCAATGCATAAATACCATAGCCTGCAGTCAGACGAAAATATCAACACACCTATGACTTAAGGACTGACAATCAAAGCTCATCCCTTTTGACACACAGATCCCAATACAATCACCATATAAACACCAAATCCATTCATCCCTTGACATACATTCCAAATCAACAAAGAAGAAAACTAATAGAAAATTTTTGCCCAAACCACTTCAACACCTATAACACCCTCAAAGGTGAACATACACTAGATATTATACAACAAAACATACTCAACTTTCAATCCACAACAATCAAAAAAATAACACAACAATATGAAAAAAACACCCACAAACCACCAACGACACACACACCAACAACAATATTTTATCAAGAGGCACTTCAAAAAAATTACAAGCCATGATATACAGTACATCTAACAACAAATTTCAACTACTTAAAAATTCCCTCTACAAGTTGCTACAAAAGGTATGAACATAATTTCTCGTGTGAGTTTGTGTGCATGCAAGTAGGAATGAGAATATATATATATATATATATATATATATATATATATATATATATATATATATATATATATATATATATATATATATATATATATATATATATATATATATATATATATATATATATAGTGTGTGTGTGTGTGTGTGTGTGTGTGTGTGTGGGTGTGGGTGTGGGTGCAGTAATGAATCGGTTTTTGAATATGAACGTGTGAGTTTATGTAAGATTTTAGGAATTCCAGTAATAGCCAAATAAAATAAAAACGGTTTAAAAAATCCAAAATTCATATCCCTCGACATAATCAGCTACCAGTGCAAGCCAAAAAAAATTTAATTTAGTTGAATCGCTGCACGCACTGACCGCAAGACGACTGAAGAGGTTCCTAAAGGAACGAAAGCTATCGTCTAATTACTAGTCAATACTCACGTGTTTGTGTATATAAAAGACATTTCTAGCAGTTTTAAATACAAAAAAATAAAAATAAAATTTATTAATTTTAATCAATTAATACTTTAATCAAGTGCAATAGAATATACAATAAAAATTTCAACCTAAACATAGTTTGCCTATAGCCAAGGGTGCTATAAATAATAACTATATATATATATATATATATATATATATTATATATATATATATATATAAATTTTATATAATATTATATATATATATATATATAATATATATATATATATTATATATATATATATATATATATATATATATATATATATATATATATATATATATATATATATACAGGGTGTTTCAAAATTATTTATAGTAAAAAATTTTGGTAACTGATATTCGATTTTCAGTCATAGGCGTTCATTGTATCTAAGTGTGCAACAATAGTTTTTGCTATTGTGTCTCTGATTTTGGAGTCTTCTGAAATTTCAGTCAGATAGCTCAAGTGTTTCGGTCAACTGAATTTATCTGTTCTGTATATATTCTGTCTCTTAACTCAACTTACTATCATAATAAATTTTTCGACTTCTTAATCTTCAAATTTGATAAGTTTTTCTTCTTGACTTTTCTCTGAAATCTTCATTCTTGGTGATTTCAACTTTCACCACCGCCAATGATGGCTTTCCTCTAATTATCATGATACAGCTGGTGAACTTGTCTACAACTTTTCTATTCAGAATGACCTCGAGCAACCAGTGTTGCTCCCAACTCCTATTCGTTATAGTTTTGGAGGTGAATCCAGCAATCTAGTCTTTTCTTAACTTTTAATGTTGCTACTTTTCCATTTAAATTCTCTCCTCCTCCTCCTCCTCCTCCTCCTCCTCCTCCTCCTCCTCCTCCTCCTCCTCTTCCTCCTCCTCCTGCTCCCTCCAATTCATTTAATTCTCCTCCTCCTCCTCCTCCTCCTCCTCTTCCTCCTCCTCCTCCTCTGGGTTTCTCCAATGACCTTTTATCTCTGTTTGCTGCTCTATCTCTTCAAGTATTCGGTAGGAAAGACCCTCACCTACGGCAAAAAAAAATATTTGTGACACCTCGGGGTTACTAACTGATCGGACTTGCGGTCGTCCTTATTTGATTTTCTATTGAACGACAATTATTTTCTTGGAAAGGGGGTCCATCGAAGTGTGCTGATTAAATTACATTGGAGATTTTCTCTATTATGGAGGCATATATTCCATATTCTTCCCCTTCAACTAAACCAAACAAACATTTGTTTAACCAAGCTTGACCTCGTGCTAAGGTCATTGGGACGCTACCTTCAAGAATAACCTCCGTTTTCAAAATCCAGAAACCAAAGCAAACTTATATTTCATCCCGGAATCAGGCAAAATCTATCCTTCGTGATATTAAAAACTCTTTTATCGTAGAAAATGTAATAATCTTACTAATATTTCTTCCTTACCTTCTTTCTGGTATTTTGTAAAAAAAATTAACTCTAACATTGTTTTTTCCTCTTTTTCTCAACCGGTACCTTCCGTTGATACAACTGCCTTTTTACCTTCCTCTAAAGCTGAACTCTTTGCTCAAACCTTTGCTTATATTTACACCTTGGACGTTTCCGAGGCTATTTCCTCTTCTCTGCTTTTCCCTTGCTGCTCATATATGCCTAATATTGAATTTTTTCCAAAAGAAAATGTTTCAGCTCTCTTTGAGCTTAACACTGGGAAGGAGTACGGTTACGATGGTATTTCACTCGTAGTTCTCAAAATTTGTGTTTTACAGAGTTTGCACCCTACTTTGGTGAACTATTCCTTCCCTGTCTTTCTACTTCTACCTTCCCTTCTTGGTGGAATCGTGTTCTCATTTAGCCTGCTTCGAAATAACAACCCTTCAACTATCGTTCAATCACTTTAACATCTTTCTTTCATTTTAAAGTTTTCGAATTTATCTTTAGCAGAAAGATTTAAAAACATTTTAATTTTACTAATCTTATCTTTCGTCATCCAATATGGCTTTCATATGTTGCGCTCTGCTGGTAATCTTTCTATGTTCTTCTTTCTGTGATCTTCTTTCTGTGATCCCCTTTCCCTTGTTTCCGATTCTTAGTCCTCTTCCCTTCCACATTTCTGAGTATCTTTCTGTGTGATGCTGGACATATAGAATGGCTTCGATTGGGTCTGTCACAAACTTCTGGTTTCTGAACTTCCTTCTTTCAGGTATGTATCCTTCTCTCTTGGGCCTTTTCTCTGATTTCCTTTCCAGATGCTCTAAAATAGCTGTTGTAGACGCCTCCGTTCATCTTTTAAATTCATAAAATAGATGTGTTCCTGAAAGCTCTGTTCAATGCCCAACTTTTTTTCCTACTTTTTATTAATGACCTTTTCTCTATTATTTCCTTACCTATCCGCTCTGACAATCTCTCTATTATTTCCTCACCTATCCGCTCTGACCTTCTTTCTATTATTTCCTCACCTATCCTCTCTGAACTACTCTCTTCCCTCCAATATCTCCTCACCTATGCGCTCTAACCTTCTCTCTATTATTTCCTCACCTATCCGCTTTAACATTTTCTCTACTATTTCATCACCTATCCGCTTTTACCTTCTCTCTATTATTTCCTCACCCATCCGCTCTGACCATCTCTCTATTATTTCCTCACCTATCCACTCTGACCTTCTCTCTATTATTCCCTAACCTATACGCTCTGATCTTCTTTCTATTATTTCCTCACCTATCCCCTCTAACCTTCTCTTTATTATTTCATTACCTATCCGATCTGACCTTCTCTCTATTGTTTCCTCACATATCCGGAGCGGATAGGTGAGGTGCCGACAACTCAACCCTTCATTACTCTCTTCATTTTAATAGGGGTCTTTCCCAACAACATTTAGCTTACGCCATTATGGCAGCCACCGACCCACTAACCTTGGATAATTTGCTAATTTTTAATAGTGGCATTGAGAACAAGGTTGTTTTCAATCCATCAAAAGCTTAGTTCCTAAATTTTTATACTCGACATAATCTTACACACAACAACAATATCTTCTTCAAACAAAAAACAGCTCAAACCTTTATCTTTCCTTGATATTATTGGCGTTTCTTTTAATCGAAACCTTAATTGGAAAGACCAAATTACATATCTTTCTAAAAAGCTTCTAAGAGGTTGGTTGTGTTGAAGTGCTTTGAGAATTTCTTAACGACACCCCAGTTATTTACTCTTCATAATGTAGTCGCCACCCCTGTATGAACTTAGAACTTTCGATTTATGATCCATCTCTCGTACCTTACATATGAGCCACTCTTCCGGTATCAATTTTTATTGAACATCAGATTATAAAACTCATGAAAAACATTTTACGTTTATACAGCATGCTACGGGGAGCACCTACAATAAGAAACGGATGCAAAATGAAAAGATAAAATGTGGCACGTATGTTTCTAGAAAATCTAGTTCGGTGAAGGAGGATAGAAAGGTGATCAAAATAAGCACAAGTGCAGAAACGCTATTCCAAATATATAGCAGATTTCAGCAGGATGATTTGCTATATGTTGTTGAGATTGTACTTTTCAAGGTGGTGCAAATTCTACTAAGAAACTCAGTAAGTAAATAACCATTGAGAGAGATACAGACGGTCAGCAAATTATTTAGATCAGCAGTTTTTGATACTTGTTTTTAATGGAACATATTTAAAATAAATATATACCTCTGTTGGTCCATAGTCTCGGACTTAAAGGAGATAAATATTTTTTGTGGTTGATATGTTTAACACTTGGGTTCATCTTAAAGCACAAAAAATATTTAGGTTATTAACCAATTAAAAAGGTATAATGAAATTATGGGTTATTGTTGCCGAAAACAGATAAGAAAAGCATGTTTTCTTGTTTAATTGATGCATACAACGTCATTTTTATAATAATATATGTAAGGAAAATACTAATACTTATGGGTTTTTGCGAACAAGTGGTTGCACAAAATCTAGCACAGAGGGGAATGCTATTGTACTTTTTTAGGTATATTATCTGAAGAACTGAAAAATGTCTATTTATAAATGTGGGAATGTTTTTTCAAAATTGACGGCAATTATATTTGGTAGTAAGACGAAATATATTATGAAGTGATGACTAAAATGGCTATTAATAATCTATATTTAATTTTTATAGAACTTATGTATAGTAGTCTGTCCACATGTTGCGCAGCTGTAATCGTACCCTGACAAGCATCAGGACTCGGCTCTCAAACTTTTACTAAAAACAAATCAATCGTTTTAAGGCCACATGGTGTGGCAAGAATTATCAGAACTTACCAAAACTCAGAATTCTCAATCGAACAGTAATTTTATATCTAAATATCGAAAACCTTAACACCTTCGCTGCTGGGGACTTAAAGGTTGTAGTCACGAGTAATAGATTATTGTATGGACTTGATGCGACTAACGTGTCAGAATTCATAATAAGTATATACGTCTATAGAAGATTCAGTAGTGAATATATTTGATTCATTTATAGATATACGGTTTTATATACAATTAATATAATAGTGACACTTTAGAGACAATTTTAAGCATGTAATATGAGTAGATAAATCCTGGCACCGCTTCGATATAGTTAGTATGAGCAAGCCGATCGCCAATAGAAGATGTTTCAACAGGCTCGGTTTTATTGAAATTAGGCTTATTATTCTAGATGAATAGCAGGTGGATTTTTTTCAATATGTATCTCCTTATCCCCCATCCATGGACTTTCACATAAAACTGGAGACCGTCAACAATATAATTCTTTTCTTTCCTCCCCGGTAACCCACCCTCAACCAAAACCCCGAATGTTACAAAATTTTTCATTATATCTTACTTTTCGTAAATTTTGTCACTTACTTCCTCTTCCAGAAAGGATTTTCATCATGTCCTATCTTCTCTCTTCTCTTCTCTCTCTCATTACTCTCTCTCTCTCTCTCTTCATACATACATACATCAAAAACTCAATATAATATAATATAATAAATATATAAAAATATAATTAAATAAAATATAAAAAATATATAAAAATATAATAATATATGATATTATATATATATCTATATATATATATATAAATAGATAATAATATGTAATATATAAGGAATAGGAAAATATTTAAATTTATCGGCGGATTTATTTTTTACAAATTATTATTCGGTAGTTAGTAATATAAAATATATATATATATTATATAATATATAATATATATATTATATACAAGTCATAATATATATAAAAATACTATATATATAATAATATATATATATATAATATATAATTAAATATACATATATAATTAATATCATATAATATATAATATATACAATAATATAATAAATATATATATAATAATAATTAAATATATATAATGGAAGCCAAAATACAATTACAAAGCTGACCCAGACAGCTGACACAGCGAGCAAATAAATAATAGGTGCGTATTTCTACCGTCTCTATAGCGGGTATACACAGCGACTCAGCTGCGAGCAAGAGGTATAATGACTATAGATATTGATATCGGTTGACTGACAATCAGCAGTTTTCATCTGTACAATATGCGAAGTTGAGATGTACAAAAAAAATTTGTAACGGCGAACAATTATGTTTTTTATGATAATTCCACACAAATTGTTATAAGTTCATTTTAATCATCGGAGACGTCAGACGGCATTCTTTCTGGATGTCCATATAGAGATATAGATTATATTCATTCACATCACCACATATCTATTCGCAGATTAATCAGGTCACTTACAAAGGAATCCCTATGCGGGTCTTTATATATATGGTAAGTCATGGGATACCCTCAGAAATTAATAGTCATATACAAAATTGCTGGTAATGAATTATATATATAATTTTCTGCAATTATATTTGATGTGTTGTCTTCACTGAAAATTCAAACGGGTACGAGACTATTCACCGTGATGATTTAACAGGCTTTTAGCAGACGCCAAAATGATATCGAATTACTGGAGTTCTATGCGAGAATAATGTCAGAAGAAGTTAGCTGTATAAAAAGCTTTATTTAGAAACTCCATATATAAAAATATGAAAGAAAAACACATTAAACATTAGAAAAAAAAAAATATAATATAGATATATTATATAATACGTTATTAATTAGTAATTAACTATTATTATATACGATATGGATGCTATATATATTACATTTAACTACAATAATAACCCTTAAAGTAGAATTCTGGCAAACATATAAGTTCAGTAATTATTTTTTCGCCAGATTAGGGAGGGCCAAGTGACACCCCACCTCAATGCACACACCCCCTGCCTAAGCCCATTGTAGAATATATAATATAGTATATATATTAGATTGAATTTATAAAACATATATATAAATAGATAAAATGTAATAGAGATTAACAAAATAGTATAGGTTTACAGATGACAAAGGATATGATAAAATAAAAGATAAAATAATAATAATATATACCTATATATATATAGTTGATAAATTTTTTAGAGTAAGTATTTTCATATAATAGTGATTATATAAAAATTATATCTATATATATATTAATATAGATATAAATTAAATCACCTAAAACTAGTTGAAATATTAGGACGGCAATTATGATAGTAATAATAATACAATAAAATACAATATAAGAAAATATAATATAAATATGTAATATACATAGAGTATACAATATAATATAATATATATATATAATAAATAAAAAAAATAATAAATATAATATATATAAAAAAAAATAAAACAATATAAGAAAAACAATAAATCTAAATATAAATAATATATAGTATATATATATTACCATAAAAAAAAAATCAGAAAGGAAAAAAAAAGAAAAAAAAGACAAAAAAAAAAAAAAAAAAGAAAAAAAAACGAAAAAAAAAAAAAGAAAGCGCAAAAAAACATAAAAGAAATACCAAAAGCAACGAAAACGAAAAAAAGGAAAGAGAAACAAATGAAAAAAAAAAAAAAAAAAGAAAAATAACCAAAAAAAAAAAAAAAAAAAAAAAAAAAAAAAAAAAAAAAAAAAAAAAAAAAAAAACAAAAGCAAAAAAAAAAACATAAAAAAAACATTATATTATAATATTATATATATATACTAATAATATATAATAATATATATAAACAAGATATAAATTATATAATATATAAATAGTATATAAATATAAATAATATAATATATAAAATATATATATATATATACTACTATACTGTTAATATATATATATAATAATATATATAGGACTAGGCCAGTATTAATTCTAGATAATATAAATGGTAATCTAGTATATTCATATATTATAATACATCCACCATATCTGTAAAGAATATATATATTTATATATATATTATATATATATATATATATATATATATATATGAATTATCATACTATATAATAATATATATAATATTTACAACTACTATTATATATAATATATATATATATGTATTATATACTATACTATATATATATATTATATATATATATATATAATATATATATATATATTAATATATACTATATATTATATAAAATGTTAATTTTTATTTTATTTGTTATTTTTTTGTTTACACCCAATGTATTGAAAAGTAAAGTAATGAAGCTTATTTCAAATTATTTCTCTTTTTAAATTATCGATTATTATTTTTTAAATTTTATTGTAATTTCATTAACTATTATTATTGTTAACCGAATACCAACTATTAAATTATTATTATTATTATTATTCTTATTAATATATTATATTATTATTATTATTATAAATTAATTATTATTATTATTATTCATCATCATATCATCTCATATCATCATCATCATCCTCTTTTTCAGATTTGGGGTATAAGGTGATAGAGATACACACGGAACAAAAATGGCATGTTGAAGAATATGACGCCCCATGTCGAAAGAAAGCAGGGGCCCCTATATAATATCTTTAAGTAGACAGAAACTACCGTACGCGCCATAGGAGAGAAAAAATCTTACCTATAGGATGAATTCATGGACTTTAATTTCACGAACTTCACCTAGCTTACCATCAACGTACGTATCCCAAATAAGGTATGCAGGAATTTTCCTATGACGCCTATAGGAACCAATGAAAATCCATGTTTAAACCCATCGTATCTATTATATAGCCAGGCATTAAAACAACTAATAGTATATATATATATATTATAATATAATATATATATATTATAGATTATATATATATATATATATAATATATATATATATATCTATATATATATATATTATATATATATAATATAAATAATATATATAATATTAAATAATATACAATATATTAATAATTATTATAAATATATAAATAATAATATATATACTATGATATAATTATAATATAGGATATAAGAAGAAATACACAAACATTAATCACTAACACTTTGCAAGGAAATCATATATGGGTTGATATGGATAATGGTGAATAACACCAATTACTAAGACACTCTGCCATTAGTGCGCTCTAATACTTAGAAGTGTATTATGTAGAATATAATGGTAAGTTAGTTGGAATCTTCATAAAATATATATATATAATTATAAATATAATATAATAGTATTATACTATCATATAATATCTATATCCGATACTAATAAGTAACTATAAAGTTAACAATACATTATACTCTATATATATATATATATATATACTCACCTCTATATATATATATTATATATATTACATATATATATATATATATATATATATAATATATATTATATATATATATATACCTATATACAGCTTTATATATGTATTATATGCACATATATATATGTTTTGAGCATTAAGACCAATAGGATACGATGGGGTTCAAATGTGATTTGTTTATTGGTTTCCTATAGGCGTATATATGCGGAAACAATAGGATACGATGGGTTTCATATGTGATTGTTTATTGGTTCCTATAGGCGTCATAGGAAATTGCCTGCATACCTTATAGGATACGATTGGTTTAACATGGGTTTTTTCATTGGTTCCTATAGGCGTCATAGGGAAATTCCGACATACCTTATTGGAAATTTCCTATAGGATCCACAAAATCTTATCTTATAATACGATGGGTCCTCATTGGAAAAAGCATCGGTTCCTATTGGAAATGAGTTCATTGGTCCTATAGGAACAATAGGAAGGATGTAATAGGAACAATGAAAATTTTTTGCTGTGATTCTGGGAGAGAGAGTTGGAGAGAGAGAGAGAGAGAGAGAGAGAGGAGAGAGAGAGAGATGAGAGGAGAGGGGAGAGTGAAGAGTTGGAAGAGAGAGAGAAAATAGAGAGAGAGAATGAGAGAAGAGATTAAGAAAAAATCGAAGTATCGATATTATGCCTAAGAATATCGCATGATAATATGAATATTTCAGAGCAAAGTATCGATCTCCGAGGGATATCGATATTTTGTCATCCACAGTAAATTCTTATCCCTTCCTACAAATGGGACGAAGCGACGAACCCAAAAAGTTGATGCATTTTCGTGTTTTTTTTTTTAATATTTGATTGAAATATGAAAATAGTAGAAGCAGAGGGGCTCCAGTTTCCAGATTCTTTATGAAATCACAGGACTATAATCTAAAAAAGATAATGAAACGAATAATGAAAACGAAAGCGGCGGTGACGGTTCTTTTAGGAAAAAAAAGTATACATGCCTCTCAAGTTGTTCCATGGATTCATATAAAAATACAGATAAAACATAAAATAAATGAAAAGATCATATTAAATCGAAGACGAAAATGATTTAAGTCTTAGGAAAAAAAGTTACAGCTCTCAATTAAAATTTTCCCATAGTTTCTTATAAAAAAATAAAATCACAGTGGCTCGTGGACAGTTTTAGGAGAACCCAGAAATAGTTCAGTTATGAGTAATTATTTGGATGTAATTAGGTATATTGTTACCAGAGGTTGTCACCCGCTGTTATGAAATCAGGGATATACTCTAAAAATAAAATGAAAGAATAGTGAAAGCAAAAATCGACGGTCTCTAGGAAAAAAAGTTAGTCTCTCAAAGTTGTTAAAACTTCCCATAGACCACGGTAAAATGCATGGACTTTTCATTTTGGATTCATCATGGTTAGGTTCATTTCAGGCCCTCTAGTTCAGGTTGATAAGTTTTGTTAGGTATACACAGATAAAATTGTTAATATTGTGCCTTGATTAGAGGAGGTTGTGTTCTCACTGTACTCTTCCATTTTACTGTGTAATTTGTGTATTTATTGTTTTTTTTTTCTATTGTTTTTGTTTTTTTTTAATTGTGGTATTAGTAGTTTGTTGTTGATTGGGACAGTTTCCATAGGCCCATGTGGCTTCTTACTGTCTCTATATTTCTAATGCTCTAGGCATACTTAACAATCTTATCATAACCTGAACTACGATGGCCCTAAAATGAGCAGAGGCCCACCAATTTTTTTTTATAAGAAAGCCTATGGGAAAATTTTAAACTGATAGACTTTAGCTTTTTTCCCTAAAGACTTAAATCATTTTCGTTTTTTTAAGCTTCATTATTTTTTTTTTTTAAAGTATATATATCCTGTGTTTTTTATTTATTTATTTTTTTTTTTTAAAAGAAAATCCTATGGGAAAATTCAAACTTTGAGAGGCTGTAATTTTTTTTCCTAAAGAGACTGCAGATTTTTGTTTTCACTATTCTTCATTATTATTTTTTTAAAGTATATCCTGTGATTTTCAAAAAAATTGGGAGTGCCAACCCTCTGCTCTACTATAACCTTATCCCATAGTAATAGTATACCTTATCTCCTTTTATTGCTTCAATTTGATGATCTTTTGCATATTTAAATAATATTAAAGGAGAGAGTTTCAAATTAAAGATTAGGCACAGGTTCTATTTAGCCAAAGCTAGACCTAACATTATATTTCTTCTGACTTTAACTGGTCTATTTGTTAGGTTTATTCTATCTTTCTATTTAAAATAACTAACCCATCATATATTTAGTTACCTACATAGGCCTAATTTTAGTAATAGTCGAGTTCAACAGATTCTAAAATAATGGATATTTTTTAAAAATCAATGGATGTTTTGATATTCCTAGAAGCAGCAATGCCAAATGTTATTGAATAAAATGTTGCCAAATTTACCATTTTGGAAAAGCAACATTATTCCTTTTCATATATTATTTCTTGGTAATAGTCCATTTTAGGGTAATCCTATCAGGTAGCTAGCAATTATTTTCTCAATAGTCTAAGTTATCAGATAACATTGTTACCCATATATATAACTATAGCTTGTTCAAACACATGAGTGACTTTGGCTTTGGCTAAATTTACATCAAGTATTTTTCAAAAATGAAATATTTGTTTATAATTGCGGTATATAGCTATAGGATATTAACTTAAATGTGTTATTTAAAATAAAATTTATTTAAAAAAAAAAAGAAGAAATTTGAATTGTGCTATATTTGCATAAATTTTACTCAATTTTTTATTTTATTTTTTAATAATTATGTACAGTATATAGCTATATGTATTTTTTTGGGGAGTATTAGTAGAGCAGAGGGGTGTCATCCCTGATTTTTATGAAAATAACAGGATATAGCCTACTCTAAAAATAATAATGAAGAATAGTGGAAACGAAAATCAGCTGTCTCTTTAGGAAAAAAAGTTACAGCCTCTCAAAGTTGTTAAAAATCCCATAGGATTTTCTTATAGAAATATATATATATATATATATATATATATATATATATATATATATATATATATATATATATATATAATGTATATATATAGCGATATATATATATATATATATATAATATATATATATATATATATATATATATATATAATATATATATATATATATATATATATATATATATATATATATATATATATTAGGGATGGCTAGTGAATATAGCCGGATAGCCGGATACCGGATATCCGGCTGGAAGTTAATACCGGATATCCGGCCGGATATCCGGTCGGATATCCGGCAGTCTGTTATATATACAGGACTCCACATATTTCCTGAAAAATTCTAAGTCCAAGATCGATATATCGATATGTATATAAAGGTCTATATATTACTCTAATATTTTATGTATATTATATTATATATTATTATATTATATTATTATTATTATATATTATTATTATATATTATTATTATTATTATTATATATCATAATTAATATTATATTTACATATCGATATATTGATTTTGGACTTAGAATTTTTCAGGAAATATGTGGAGTCCTGTGCTATACCTTTACCCGGTATATATATATATATATATATATATATATATATATATATATATATATATATATATATATATATATATATTATATATATATATATATATATATATATATATATATATATATATATATATATACAGTATATACAGGGTGTCTCACGAGTTATGTTGCAGCGGTGTATCACCGTACGGAATGTTTAAGTATGAAAATGTGTAGGAATATAAGTTCGATTATTTAATTCGTTAAGGAGGACGATGGGATATGTTACGTTGGTGTCTGCGCACTCGTAATACGAAAACCGCGCACAAACATGCGAATGTCGAATGGGATGATATATTTTTTATGGCTTCTGTGAAATGCACATAAAAAATGAGGTGTGCTCTTCCTCTCGACATTTTTTGATACGGTTCTTCGTTTCCACGCAATGTACCCATAACGCGTCAATGTTACCAACAATAGTTTTAAACGTGAATGTGAATAGGTTGAAGAAAACAATGTTATTACATGTAATGTAATAACGTTGTTAATAGTATCATAACAAATTTACACCTATGAATCTTATCCACAACATGCAAGAAGAGAGAAGAATGTCAGGTCGTTTCAACTTGTACATACAGTATTTACAAATGTTGTTCGAAGACGCCTCCATCCACGCGAATACATGCCTCAGTCCTCTGGCGCCAGGTTTCATTGCATACCAATGACAGTGACGCCGGGTTGATTCCCCTACATGCGTTGGTTATTCGACGGCGAAGGTCATCTGGCGAGTTTACTGGGTCATTAAACACAGCGTACACGGTATGTTTGAGATACCCTACAGAAAGTAGTCCAGTGGTGTTAAGTCGGGTGAAGCGCAGGCCATGGAAATGGACCAGATCTTCTGATCCATCTTCCCGGAAAGGTTCTGTCGAGGTAGGTCGTCACTATAGCTGCATTATGTGCTGGGCACCCATCATGTTAGTAATATATTCTTCGTTGTGTTATTAAAAGTATATCACTCAGGAGGTTAACAAGACGGTTCTGCAGGAAATGGAGGGTAACAACTGTCCTTTCCAAATTTCCCCTCTAAGAACTAAGCCCGATAATCTACTATTGAGTATACCACACCAAACGTTGAGTGAGTATGAGACCTGGTGATGGCTAGTGAATGTTAGACGGGGGTTTGTTTCCGCCCAATGTCTGAAGTTCCACCTGTTATACATACCGTTATTGGTAAAGCCAGATTCATCTGTCCATAAGATATTTTCCAATAGGTCCGGTACATCCATTAGAAGGCAATCAATGACAGCTTGGAATCCCAGCCGCCCTTTTTGGTCTCCACGATGCATAACCATGCACAATGTATGGCCTATATGGATACATGTTGTATGCAACACGAATCCGTCGTATGGTTTCCTTCGATTATTCCAAGACCAAACTGCCTGCCGTAATGAGACGTGTGATTTTAATGGTTGTTTATAGCAGAACGTCCAGCTTCGATGACGAATGTAGAACACGACCCCTCTCCCGTATGTGATGAGGGGTTGAACTATCGACCCTGTACCTGAAACCGTCTGTAAATTCTATGGAATGCCATGTGGCTCGGCGGTGGTCGATGTGGTTAACGTTGTCCATATTCTGCAGCAGCTCTGCGAGCATTCCTGTTATGCGTAATGTACACCTCAACATGTCACGCTTTTCGTCCTGCGTATACTGGTCACGCGGCATGTTCCAAATGTATGGCTCTGACTAAACAAACCACTCTGAAGTTATACGTTTCACTACACTTTATTTCGCATAATTCGTAGGTTATGACATAACCTACATATGATAGCTGTTAGTTGGTTGTACACATTCACATGGCCGTATTTATTAGGCTACATAGTACATATCAATGTTATCCTAAAAGGTATGCATTAGGTATTTCAATTTAATTCCTTTGCTAGCTGTTATCGATATTTTTAAATTACTATTGGATATGTCTAAAAACTAATTATTTCATATGACACGTTTCGGCTTTTGGACGCACATTGAATGTGCTACGGATGACGTCTAGTTGTTTATGGGTACATTGCGTGAAAACGAACAAACCGTATCAAATAATGTCGAGAGGAAGACCCCACCTCATTATTTATGTGCATTCACAGAAGCCATAAAAATATATCATCCCATTCGACATTCGCATGTTTGTGCGCGGTTTTCGTATTGCGCGTGCGCAGACACCAACGTAACATATCCCATCCTTCTTAATGAATTAAATATTCGAACTTATATATTCTTACACATTTTCATTCTTAAACATCCCGTACGGTGATACACCGCTGTAACATGACTCGCGAGACACCCTTGTGTGTATTATATATATAATATATATATATTATATATAATTATATATATATATATATATATAATTATATATCAGAGTGGGCGTTCCGCAATTTAAGTCCGCAATGCGGGAATACCAAAATAAATGCGGTGTAATTGCGATTGCGATAATTTGAAAATGTTGCGGAATTGCTGTAAACGGAATGCCTATGTCATTCCGCAATTTAAATTCTGCAATTCCGCAATTAGAGGGGGGAACTTTTACCAAAAAAATTTTGTGGGATTCCCAGTGAATGCAAAATTTATAGTCCACAAATTTTGGCCATCTTTGTACCTCTGGCAGCGACACCGAAAAATAGGTATTTTTTGCATTCGGTATTTTATTAAAGTTTTTGTAAATAAGTAATAATTAAACAAAACTTAGGGCTTAATGCATGAGTAAAAGTTTGAAATCAACAATTTATTCTTACTTTTATATAAATTTTTAAGCTTAGTTTATAATAATTATAATTTATGAAAACGTGTCGCCACAAATTTCAGATAAAATGTATTGTACAGAAAACATAAATGATGAATAAAAAATTATATAAACATGGTACCCAAACATTGAAAAGTCTAAACAAGTATTATATATATAGATATATATATAATATATATATATTATATAATATATATATATATATATATATATATATATATATATATATATATAATATATATTATATATATTATATATATAATATTGATAAGAATAACTGCTCATCCTCTACACTCATCGCCAGTTTGATAGTATTTGATAAAAATAACCCCTTAAGTAATTTTCCCTCTGTGGGATTGAACCTGCGGCTCTAGCAGATGGACCGCGTAAGTGTTGACGACTACCCAGATGGACTAAAGAAATGAGCGCGATAAGTTCTGTTAGTGAATATATCACCCACCAAACAGGAACCACAACGCGCTCTTCCCGTCCACACTGGCGTAGGGTCAAACAGAGCACCGCACAGAGGGAAATACTTATTAAACCGGGGGAATATATTGTATTGATAAGATAACTGCCATCCTTCTACACCTTTCATCGCAGTTGTGATAGGTATTGAATAAAAATAACCCCTTAAAGTTAATTTCCCTCTGCTGTGGCATTGAACCTTGGGCTCTAGCAGATGACCGGCGTATAGTGTTTGCGACTACGCCACGATGGACTAAAAGAGAGCGCGAGAAATGTTCCTGTAGTGAATATTTCACCACCAAACAGGAACCACAACGCGCTCTTCCCGTCCACACTCGGGCGTAGGGTCAAACAGAGCCCCCACTGCACAGAGTGAAATACTTATTAAACCAGGAATATATTGTATTGATAAGATAACTGCTCATCCTTCTACACCTCACCGCAGTGTGACAGGTATTGATAAAAATAACCCCTTAAGTAAATTCACTCTGCTGGGATTAACCTGGGCCCTAGCAGGTGAACGCGTATGTGTTAAGGAAAATACAAAGTATGACTAAAGAAGAGCACGCGAGAAATGTTCCTGTAGTGAATATATCACCCACCAAACAGGAACCACAACGCGCTCTTCCCGTCCACACTCGGGCGTAGGGTCAAACAGAGCACCGCACAGAGTGAAATACTTATTAAACCGGGGAATATATTGTATTGATAGATAACTGCTCACCGTCTAATGTCCACCGTAATGTGATAGGTATGATAAAAATAACCCCTTAAGTAATCTCACACTGCTGGGATGAAACCTGGGCCCAAGCAGATGGCCACGTAAGTGTTTGACCACTACGTCACCATGGACTAAAAAAGAACGAGAGAAATGTTCCTGTAGTGAATATTTCACCCACCAAACAGGAACCACAACGCGCTCTTCCGTCCACACTCGGGCGTAGGGTCAAACAGAGCACCGCCAGAGAGTGAAATACTTTATAACCGGGGAATTTAATGTATTGATAAGATAATTGCTCATCTTTCTACACCTCACCGCAGTGTGATAGGTATTGATAAAAATAACCCCTTAAGTAATTTCCCTCTTGCTGGGATGAACCTGGGCCCTAGCAGATGACCGCGTAAGTGTTTGACGACTACGCCACGATGGACTAAAAGAAGAACGCGAGAAATGTTCCTGTAGTGAATATATCCCAGCAGAGTGAAATTACTTAAGGGGTTATTTTTATCAATACCTATCACACTGCGATGAGGTGTAGAAGGATGAGCAGTTATCTTATCAATACAATATATTCCCGGTTTAATAAGTATTTCACTCTGTGCGGTGCTCTGGTTTGACCCTACGCCGAGTGTGGACTGTAAGAGCGCGTTGTGATGTTCCTGTTTTGGTTGCGGTGATATATTCACTACAGAAACATTTCTCGCGTTCTTCTTTAGTCCATCGTGGCGTAGTCGTCAAAACACTTACGCGGCCATCTGCTAGGGCCCAGGTTCAATCCCAGCAGAGTGAAATTACTTAAGGGGTTATTTTTATCAATACCTATCACACTGCGATGAGGTGTAGAAGGATGAGCAGTTATCTTATCAATACAATATATTCCCCGGTTTAATAAGTATTTCACTCTGTGCGGTGCTCTGTTTGACCCTACGCCCGAGTGTGGACGGGAAGAGTGCGCCGTGGTTCCTGTTTGGTGGGTGATATATTCACTACAGGAACATTTCTTGCGCTCTTCTTTTAGTCCATCGGCGCTGTGGTCAAACACATACGCGGTCATCTGCTAGAGCCCAGGTTCAATCCCAGCAGAGGGAAATTACTTAAGGGGTTATTTTATCAATACCTATCACACTGCGGTGAGGTGTAGAAGGATGAGCAGTTATCTTATCAATACATAACATTCCCCGGTTTAATAAGTATTTCACTCTGTGGCGGTGCTCTGTTTGACCCTACGCCCGAGTGTGGACGGAAGAGCGCGTTGTGGTTCCTGTTTGGTGGGTGACGGTGGGTGTTATATTCACTACAGGAACATTTCTCGCGCTCTCTTTTAGTCCATCGTGGCGTAGTCCGTCAAACACTTACGCGGTCATCTGCTAGAGCCCAGGTTCAATCCCAGCAGAGGTAAATTACTTAAGGGGTTATTTATTCAATGACCTATCACACTGCGGATGAGGTGTAGAAGATGAGCAGTTTATCCTTATCAATACAATAATTCCGGTTTAATAAGTTATTTCACTCTGTCGGTGCTCTGTTTGACCCTACGCCGAGTGTGGACGGGAAGAGCGCGTTGTGGTTCCTGTTTGGTGGGTGATATATTCACTACAGGAACATTTCTCGCGCTCTTCTTTTAGTCCATCGTGGCGTAGTCGTCAAACACTTACGCGGTCATCTGCTAGAGGCCCAGCGTTCAATCCCAGCAGAGGGAAATACTTAAGGGGTTATTTTTATCAATATATATATATATTATATATATATATATATATATATATATATATATATATATATATATATATATTATATATTATATATATAATTTTCAAATTATTTTCAATATTTCCCCCAACGAGGAAGAACTTACTAGGGAAGTAACTATCCGGTTATCCGGCCGGATAACAATGATATCCGGCCGGATAACCGGATAATTACTTCCCCGGATAGGTATGCCGATATCCGGCCCATCCCTAATATATAATATACTATATATATATATAATATTATATATATATATAGATATATATATATATATATATATATATACTACTATATAATAGTATATATATATATATATATATATATAGCGTCGGGGGGGGGGTGACCAGGCCCGCCTTTTTAGGAGGGTTGATTCGGTCCAAAAGCAAAATAAAATAAAAAAATAAAAATAAAAAAAAAATAAATAATTTCGCTTCATTTTATAGCCACGCGGTAGTACTACAAGTTTATTTAATCATATTTAATTCTAGAAAGTTTTTATATTTTTAAAAAATGTAGAAATTAGGAGTATAACAAAATTTCCTTCAATAGAACTTCACTTTTGAAAAATGAGTTTTTTTTTACATTCGTATAAAATGAAAAAATTGTGGGATCGATTTTTAATTATTTTTTCAGTGGATACACTCGAGTATGTTAGCTTTAAACTGGCAAAAGTAAATTTTTGATCCAACAGTATTAGTGGCAAAAAAAACGGGGCCTAACTTGGTCCAATTCACCCCGCCGTAAAAATTGTAAAATTGATGGGGGGTGGCTCCGACCACCATTGTTTTTCGTTTTTACGTATTATTATTGACATTTTATTACATATAATTAATTAAATATAATAAAAAAGTTACTTAATTAAGTGAAAATTTTTAAAAAAATGAAATTTTAATAAAAAAACGAGTTCAAAAAAGTGTCAAATTTTTGAGCGGAGAGGGGTGAATCGGACCACCTTATTTATATTCGTATTTTATTTTTCATTGACATTTTTATGACTTATTACGAATTTTAATATGATAAATTAAATTATTATATAAGTAAAAATTAAAATATAAAATTGAAATTATACGTAAAAGACGAATTTAAACAGATGGTCCGAGTCACCCCTCAATGGTGGTCCGATTCACCCCTCCACAGTCGGGCTGACTCGGCGTTATTCAAACTTTAAAAAAACTTTTATTATTAGAATTACATTATTATTTTTTTGTTGTGCTTATGCCCGACTATAGGGCGTGATTTACAAAAAATTTTTTTTTTCCAAAAAGTGCATTAGGGAGGAGTCGGGAGACGAAGTTATAACTAAAGTGGTCCAAGTCACCCGCCCGACGGCTATATATTATATATATATATAGTATAATATATATATAGTAATATATATATATATATATATATATATATATATATATATATATATATATATATATATATATATATATATATATATTAAAAATCACAGGATATATATACTCTAAAAAAATAATAATGAAGCTTAATAAAAAATTGAAAATGATTTAAGTCTTTAGGAAAAAAAGTTACATCCTTTCAAAGTTTAAAATTTTCCTATAGGCTTTCTTATAAAAAAAAATTAGTAGGCCTGATGCTTACTTATTTTAGAGCCATTTTAGTTCAGGTTATGATAAGATTTGTTAAATATACATGGATTTTCTCTGTGTATACCTAACGAAACTTATCATAACCTGAACTAGAGGGTCTGAAATGAGACCTAACCTTCATGGACCAAAAATGAAAAGTCTATGGGAGTTTTAACAACTTTGAGAGGCTGTAATTTTTTTTTCTAAAGAGACCACTGATTTTCTTTTTCACTATTCTTCATTATTAATTTTTTAGAGTATATCATGTGATTTTCATAAAAATCAGGGGTGACACCCCTCTGCTCTACTATTACCTTTTTTTTTTTTTTAACTAATCAAATACCATAGCGTAAATGCACAGCAGGCTGGTGTACATGCACAGCAGACTGCTTGCTGAAATGCTTGCTTATAATGCAAGTACTTAAGCAAGCAGTACCATAGAGTTCTTTTAGGGCAATGCTTGTGCGCATCTCACATTAAAAGCGAGCACTTTCAGCAAGCAGTCTGCCATGCATGTACGCCAGCCTGCTGTACATTAACCCTATGATTTTTTATTATTAAAAAAAAAAATTTGTGTAGATGTATGCATAAATTACAAGACTTGTTTTTTTAATATCGATTGCATGCATTCGAACACATTCTGTAATTCAAACAATATGACAACTCTCTTAGATGACTATTTTATAAAATCAATTACCTTTTCTAAAATATCTATATCTGATAGGTTTACCCTAAAACTGACTATTACCCTTTTCTTTTTATGTTAAAAAAATCAGTAAGGTTAGGATAAGTTTGGTTATGTAGACAGATTTTCTGTGTACAATTAACAAAACTTATCATAACCATAAATATCATCATAAATTTATATACCAGAGAGGTTTGGCAACACTGTTTAAGTACTTTTACAGGGGAATGAAAGATATATATATATAATATATATATATATATATTATACAAAAATATATATATATTATATATATATATATATATATATAATATATATATATATATATATATATATATATATATATATATATATATATATATATATATATATATATATATATATATATATATATATATATATATATAAAAAATATTGATATTTTGTCAGTATGTTGAACTCGACTATTACCCTAATTTTGCAATTTGGAACAAATGCTCTTTGATGTTAGGTTAATTCATGGCCAGAAGCTTTAGGTTACACCAAAGTGTACCAATATATACGCTACTACTAGGATAAATGAAAGTAAAAATTAGAGCTAAGGTACATGCTAACCATTCTACAAGCCCCAATAAGTCTGTTTATGATGCACTAGGTAATTTTATCACTAAAAATAGTTAAAATAAGTCATAAAAACTTAGAAAGTATTAATAGAGCACTAGTTGAAGTGGAGTCTTCCCTGTTTCTTTCATTATAATTTTAAAAATGCTGCAACACTTAAATACAGAAAAAGTGATATATTTAATAAATATATCCTGAAGACTGGATTATATTCCCATTCTAAGTTATTTTAATTACAATGTATCAAGGATTTTTTTTTCTTTTGTTTACAGGAAATTAATTATTTGGAATATATTTCAATTAAAATTTGTTTATTAAAATGGATGTGAAATCTGAAATTGAAATTAAAGATGAAGAATTAGACTTAGAATACAACTCTTATGAACATGATCCTCAGGTGGATATATATATATATATCCGTATATATATATATATATATATATATATATATATATATATATATATATTATATATATATATATATATATATATATATATATATATATATATATATATATATATATTATATATATATATATAATAATATACTGTAAAATGGGGCAATTCTGTCCAAAATCAGGGGTACTCAAAATGCTAAGGTTTATGGAGACTATTTTTTATTTTTTTTTCAAATTTTTTTTTTTATATGTTAATGTTATCCTTTAGGAGTAGAATTAGTATAATTGTATTTGTATATATAATATAGAATTAATGTTAGAAGCCGATAAGTAACGTGGACCGAATTGCCCCACGATTTTTGGGGGGGGGGGGCAATTCGGTCCACTTCAATTTTCACATCCCTAAGAATCCTCATTAAAGTGTTTTATTTGATAAACTATGATCAGTCAGTTTTCATTTTTAAACATAATGGTATTACAATATTATTTTAAGAAATTGGGTTCGAAAACTAATAAAAATGTTCGAGTTTGCGTTCGTTTGTCAAAATTAAAAAACGTAAAAAATGCTCGACGAACGTTGGGAATTCCTGATTTCTGTAAAGTTGGCAATTTTCTTTTTTTTTTTCTATATTATTACAGAAATTTTAAGGAAATTCTACGTTTGGGTGAGCGTTTTTTTTCTTACGATTGTTTGCGATGTTTGGACAAAATATGACACAAGCCTCAAGCGTTTTAGTTCTATTTTTAACTAATGTATTACAATATTAATTTTAAGAAATTGGTTTTGAAAACTAATAAAATGTTCGAGAAGTTTGCGTCGTTTTTGTCAAACGCAAATCGTAAAAAAATTGCCTCACCAAAACGATAAGAAATTCCTTAATTCTTTTTGTATTCCATATTACACAGAATTAAGGAAATTCTTTACGTTTGGTGGGATTGTTTTACGATTTTGCGCTGTTTGACAAAAAAACGAACTGTAATGAATTAATTCTGTAAGGTTGCAATTCTTTTTTTATTTATATTACACAGAATTAAGGAAATTCTTTACGTTTGGTGACCATTTTTTTATGATTTTTGCGCTGTTTAACAAAAACGAACACAAACTCGAGCGGTTTTAGCATATTACTTTCGTAAGAACTAATGCAAAACCGAAAACGGTGCTTAAGGGTCTGCAAATCATCATCAGGAGTATCCCTTTGTATCCTGCTGTGTTACTTTTGCGTAAGTGTGACCCATCTTGCTGAAAAAAATTGTACAAATTAATTATGCCTATTGTTGAAAAACTTTACCAACCTATCTTGCTGTAAAAAGTGTAAAAATTCATTTTAACCATTTATTTTTTTGACAATCTTTTTGCTAAAAGGTTTTTCTCAGACTAATTTTAAAAGATTTCAATGTGGACCGAATTGCCCCCATGCAAATTTTTAAACCTGGACGAATTGCCCCATGTTACAATTTTATAATAAAACATATTTATCTCTTGCCTGAATGACTCCAATGATTGCATTAAGGTTATGAACTATTTTTAAGTACTATATCTTGGTACCAATAATGTAGTACAATTATTTTGACCTGTATGATTCTTAGCAATTAGCCTAAAATTTACCCGATTTTATAGTGCTCAGAAAAAGAAAAAAAAAATCACAAAATTAATGAACTTAAATAAAAGGTTTCATAAAAATTAATACCTAAGACATAAAACCACATTATTTTACATCTTTAAAGATATATTTTACATTGTAAAGGCTATTTTGAGCCACTGGACCGAATTGCCCCACATGGACCGAATTGCCCCACATGAACTGAATAGCCCCATGTGGACCGAATTGGCCCATTTTACGGTATATATATATAATATAATATATATATATATATAGGTAAAATATATATATATATATATATATATATATATATATATATATATATATAGTATCAGGGATGGGGAGTTGAAAAAAAATAAATCGACTCCCGACTTTCCCAGAGTCGATATTAAAAACAACCGACTCCCGACTCAAGAGTCGATATTTTAACTGACTCCGACTCCCGACTCCCAATGGAAAATTTCATACACACACATGTGTGTACGAGTATAGTATATATATATATATAATATATATATATATATATATATATATATATATATATATATATATATATATATATATATATATATATATATATATATATATATATAATATATTATATATTATATCTCCCGTTATATGATATATATATAATTATGTATATACATACATAAATATATATAAACAATATATATATTATATTATAGATATATAATATATATATAATATATATATAATATATAAAATAATACATAAATTAAAGACTCGTTTGAATTGTCTGTTCTTACATTTAACCATCTGCTCTATATTTAAAGCTAAACTTAAACCAAACTTAAAAAATTAAGACCTTTAACCCTGGAGTAATCCCCAGGGGTGTCCGGCACCCCAAAAGGGTGCTGGGGTAAGACATATTTGAACGCTGAGCGAACCCGTTGCTATAAAATTGCCTTATTATGGTATGATAATTCAGTGTTTGAACAGCTGTGGGGGGGTGTGGTCGCGTTTTGCTCTCTGATGTGATATTATTTGAGATATAGCAAATTTGGGGTGTCGAGCACCCCTGTAAAGTTATAAGTGAAAGTGAAAAGTTTATTTTCTACGTCTCAGAATAATCTCTCTCTCTCTCTCTCTCTCTCTCTCTCTCTTTCTTTCTCTCCTTCTCTCTCTCTTTCATTTCTTTCTCTCTCTCTCTCTCTCTCTCTCTCTCTCTCTCTCTCTCTCTCTCTCTCTTTCTCTCTCCTTTTCTCTTCTCTCTCTCTCTCTCTCTCTGTCTCTCTCTTGCTCTCTCTCTCGCTCTCTCTCTCCTCTCTCTCTCTCTCTCTCTCTCTCTCTCTCG
>JABUQX010013064.1:0-40763 GCA_015478945.1 Trachelipus rathkii | reverse complement strand
AAGATATATATATATTTATTTAAATTTAATGTTAATTATTATTATATATATATATAATATATATATATTATATATATATATAATATATAAATTATATATATAATTATATATAATAATATAATATATATTAATAATCATAATATATATTATATAATATATATATATTAATTAATATATAATAATATATATACTTAATATATATTATATTATTATAACCATATTATATAAGACATGTTATCAAAATTTTTTATATTATATTATTTTAATATATAATATAATAGATAAATAAACTAATATATATATTATTCTTATATATTATTATATATATATATATATTATATTACATTTAACATATATATTTATTTATTATATATTATTATATTAATATATATATTATATTATGATAAATATCATATTAATATATTAATAATATATGTATTATATATATATTTTTATATATATTAATATAGACTATTATATAGTATATATAGTATATATAATATATATAAATAGCTAACTTATTATATATATAATATATAATAAAACGTATATATATTTGAATATAATAATTATTATATAGATATATATAAATATATATAAATATATAATAGTATAGTAATATATAATATTATATACTATATAATTATTTTGGTTTTACACATAAATTTGGAATGAGAGTTGGTTGTTATTATGGTTTTAATAATTTAATAAATTTTAAAATAAATTAAGCGATAAACGATGATTATTGTAATAATCCATGAGTTTTAAATAAATTTTCAAATGTTTAAAATCTCATTTATTTTAAAATTGTTAATCATTTAAGGGAGGTTTGAGATGCACTTTGGGAAGTTTTATTTATAAAAAAACAATAAAGTTCTTAAAAAATATACCACTATTACAATTACCTTATAAAATTAAATAAAAAATTATAATTTCTTATTATTAAACCCCAATAAAAGAATTACTGAATAAGGTAAAACGTGATATTTACGTTTCAGTTTTTCAAAAAAGGTGCGGGGAACAAAAGAGCGGAAAACTTTTTTTTTGATTCGCCACGTTGCAGTCGCTAAAAATTTCCGGGACGACCTCCGCCAAACCTCCGCTAAGTTTCGCACCTTTTTTCTGTAAGTCGGTCGGGAGCGGGAACTAAGCGGACAGCTGGGGAACTTAAAAGAACGGGAAGTGGCCAAACCTCTGATAATACTATTATATATATTAATATAGTATAATAATATATTTGATATATTAGTATTTATATAACTTATAATTATATATATATTTAAATATAATATTTAATATTATATATATATATTAATATCATTATATATATATATAATATTATATTATATTATGTTAAACTTTATATTTTGTTCGTTTTCTGAAACTTATTTTTGTTTTCACCCCAATTCTCGGCCCCTTTCTTTTACTCGTTTTCGTATTTTTGTTAATCATTAGTTTTTCGCTTCGATTTTTTGGGGGCCCCAATTTATACATGGATTTTGAATTTGGTCAGTTAACTGTCCTTAATGTTATCCAAAAAATATGATGTAAGATGATTTTGAAGAAACATCTCTCTATATAGATTTTCTTTTGTTTGTGCTGGGGTCCTATTAGAAAGAAAACAGATGGAAAAGGTCTTTTTTTCAAAAGTGAAAAGAAACCGATTTTTCTCATTTTTTTTGTAAAATGCTATAAGTTTCTTATGTGTTTTCTTTTCCTTTTTTTTTTGCTTATAGAGAAATAGAATGGGAAGGAGATTTTTCATGTCAACGTTAATGGTCACTTAATTACATTCACGGTGCTGGGTAAATGTTTATAGTACGAGGATTTTCATGTGTGTGGTGTGTTTCTTTAGACTAGACAATTGATTTGAATCATTTTATTTTTTTCTTATTTTAACTTTAATATTTTCAAAATTTTTAATTTTTCGAAAAATAAAATTTGGCAAACCTCTTAGAAAGATTTTTTCATCTGTTACTTAAACTTTCATAAACAGATTACTCCTTTATCTTCCTGAAAAAAGGGGAATAAGGGGGAAAAGTATGGATCAACAAAAACGATGTGATATTACTTTCAAACTTAAAATCTCTGGTTTTGAAATAATAATTCCTTCCACAGATATTGATACCGTAAACAAACGTATTGGTCCATAAAAAAAAAACAAGATAGTAATTACTGCAGAATATATTCTTTCCAGGCCATAGAAGACACCGACGATTAAAAAACAAATTTGGGATTTCAATATTTGGATTAATTAATTGGGTAATGTTTTAATTAAAGTAATAAGGCACCCCACTTCCAATTCTGAGGAAAATGGGAGTTTTCGGCGCATTTTCCTCATCTTCACTTCAATTCAGTTTTCCAACCCCTTTTACCGCAGTAAACTGTCCTTCTCATTAAATCTCCATTACAATCCAAAAAAAAGTAAATAACCCATTTTTATTCTCATTTTAACCTTTCCCACTCAAATTTACCAAAAACAAAGAACAAAACCAACCACAAGAAATTCTAAAGCTCATGGTCAACCATACAGAAAAACACCTATTTTTTCAGAAAACGAAGATAAAGTTTTACGCCCAAAAAGGTATTTTTTTCCACGTTCTGATGTACAAACATTAAAAAAATATCAATAAAAAAATCCTCAACAATGTCCATATTTCTGTAACACATAATTTTTTAATTCTAAAAATTTCTGCAATTCAATGTATACCACCTACACTTGTATTTAATGACTTTCTTTCTTTAACCGATTATTTAAATCCTAAAATCTCAGCATATTGGCGAATATTAACAAAGTGAAAATGTAGGATCACAAACCAAGTTGGATCTTACTATGTTTATAAATAGGTTAAAAGATATTCAAAATTTTAAAAAAATACTCAGCCCCACATCCTACTAATGATAGAAATTTGCTTTTACCAAAAATTTTCAAAAAGTAAAAAACGCCACTCTCGGAAATTGTAATCGGGGGGACCACGCAAAAACACACACGTGGGGGACCGTAACCTTGAAAAAAGATTTGTGGGAACAAAAAAAAAAATTGCTTTCTAATCAATCCTCACAAAAGATGAATACATTTTCCACAGGGAATTATTACATTTTCCAGTCCGAAACTTTCGTGTTATCAAAGTTATGATGTATGAACAAACCTGCATGACTCCAATTATGGAAAGTCTTCTTTTCTTTCTTTCATTCTGCTCGCTAGCTACAACAAAACAATACTTCCACAAAAAACAAACTCCCTCACACGAATAACATATTAAACAAATAGAGCATTAAAACATTTAACTTTAATCGGAAAACCACTCGGAAACAGACCTCGCATAAAAAAAACTTTTCAATCACTTTGGAAGTTGCAGAGTAAAACAATCCACTGTACGTAAAAAAAAAAAAACTTAATAAATTCAGGAACAAAAAATTAATTTTTTTGTTCTCTTATTCTTTACCAACAATAAGCAAATATTACCAAAAAAATCAAGGAGGGCGATGGGAACGGGAATGTTGAACCGTTTTAAAACAAACTGTTTATTAGCCTTGCGTTTCAGGATATTTATGGGAAATTTTTCCAAAACCATAATCCACCCTTTTCATTTTACAAGATTACATTTTAAGGAAACGGCATTATTTTAATATTCGTCGAAAGCATTTTCTTTTGTCCGGTTTATAGTCAAAGAAACTTCGGACCCATTTCTTTCCATATTTTCAAGATTAATCTTGCAATGCATTTGAAGGTATTCCCTTGCCTCTTGATACTTGCTATATTTCCCATCGGCTGGGAAATTGCTGGTGGGATTTCAACCCTCCCACAAGATCGCTTGGATTAAAGTCCAATATGGAATGAGCTAAGTGGTATTTTTGTTATATAATTTTAACTCTGTCACAAGGGTTCCCATAACTGAGTTACTAATTGTCCCGGTTAGTTTTCAGGCTCTTCGATTCCTTAAGTGGTTGTCCTAAGGCATGTTTCAGTTGATCAAGTCAAGAGACCTTCTTTCAAAACTGGGCAATTTTCATTCCCTTAAGTACTTCTAATTTAAAATACGATATTCTCTTAAAAACAACAAGTTGCATGGAATCTTGCAAGGACCAACCAACAGAGTCCGTCTCCTCATACCTCGTAAGCAAGCACACAATTATGGAAATTTTTTTTCCTTAAATACATTGGGAAAAAATTTTTTTCTTTCACCAGAATTCTTCATTAGCGCAAGAGCTTTAATGTATAGTGGAGTGAGAAGGAATAAGAAGATTTTCATGAATGGGCGGGAAAAACTTAAGGGAAAATCGTAGCGCGTATTCATTTTTTTCAGGGCCCCAATCAGTTTTATCGTAGGGCCAGTGTTTTTTATCTTTGTAAGGTGTTTTCAGGGGACCCGATTTCTCCGGGGACTGTCCATTTTTTCAAATTAAAAACAAGCCAAAAACTTTGGTATTTCCTGCATTGTATTTTCCGAATAAAAGATTGCAATAATTCTTTCAGGATCTTCCACATTATGCTGCTATTTATCTGTTCTCATATTTATTAAGTTGCCAAGGAACAAACTAATAAATTCATATTTTTATAGTCCCTTACATTATAGGTACTGCTTTTGACCTTAAGGGAATAGTGTAGTTGAAATTTCGATTGTGAAGGAAAAAAGGCTTTGCTTTTCAAGTTCTTAACTTAGACGAGTCTATCAAAAAAGTTTTCCAGTCTTTGTGAATTATTTGCTCATTCTTAAAAAGAATAATCACAAAAAAGGAAAGCTATAATAATAGGCCATTGATAGACTGCGGTTTTCCATGTTTAAACAAAAAATTTGTTTTTTCAAATCCGGCTCCGGTAAGTCATATGACAAGAAAAAAAAAAAAAAAAAACAATTGTCTTCCAGTGAAAAAATTTTCAACTTGCGAAACCTGGAGAAGACAATTTTAATGGTTTCATCTATTGATCTGGGTAAAACTCTAGATTTCCGAAAATTGATTATTTAAGTTTCCATTGCAAATTTTTTAGTTTGTTGTAGGCGCCTTGCGCTGGAGAAGGTTGGGATTCTGGTATAAAATTTAGGATCTGATGTAAAAAAGGATTTTAGGGAGCTCTTCGTTAAATTTTTTTACCCCTCCTTTGCCGTGGGTGGTGGCGTTGAACGTTATTATTTTGGTTGGGATAAAAAACAGAAAACAAATTCATCCTTTTTCTTGTTTGACATTTGCCATCTTCTCTCAACAGCTTTACTTATAGACGGATTTTCCCTCTTCTGTACTTTTCGACATTACTTTCTTTGAAAAAGGGAAAAAAGGCGTCATGCAGAGATTAACATATCCACTTACATGGTTGGTTAATGTTCTTTCCATAACTTGAAGAACGACGCAAAAGGGGCGCATTGACTATACTTTTATCATTGTTAAATTCAACCAAGGGAAGATGTTTTACTTGTGCACCCACTCGGATATTACCATTTTGCAGCATGGCAAATGGTTGTATGGTGATCATGATTTTATTCTTGGGCTTTTTATTTTTACAAAACCAGGCACGTTGATAAAGAAATTTGATAAATTCTTTGTTGAAAAATTAAAATATTACATTAGTATTCCCCCTAGGATAATTTGCACATTTTTTATGGGGTAATTTTTCAAACAAAATTTTCGATAAAAAAAAAGAACGGAAAGTTATATTTTTCATGAAAATGTAGAAAAGTGAGGTGTTTAAGCTGTTTCTCATTTTTAATCCGAAAAAAAGGTGATTTTCACATAAAGGAACCTATTAAATTATATTTTAAAGGTGGGAAAGGAACTTCGCTTAGAATCGTGCTTAACCCTTTACCTTGCGGGACTGCGTGAGTCTTAATCCAAAAAACTCCTGGGCATACATTGCAGGATTAATAATAAATCTTAAAATTGGGGCTGCTTCATCCACCCTACAAAGATTTCTTGACATAAACTCGGACTCGAAAACACAGCAAAATCTTCCCAAAACTTTTCTTTCTCCATTGCAAAAACACATTACATTTTGACCTAAAACAAACCAAACACCATTTTTAGTTGATCTTATCGGGGCCTGGTCGGGGGGGAAACTGGTTTTAACAATTCTTGGGGGGAAATTTCGTTTTGAGGCGTTTGTTCAGTACAATTATCCAATAAGAGAAGCGAGAAGAACATTACCAACCTAAACACTCACCCAACCACAACCCCCACCCAAAAACACACACCCACACACACCCACCCACCCACATACACAGTTCATATTATAGATTCAATATAAAATATAGTATAATATATAAATATCTATTATAACTCTATATTATTCATTAATATATATAATGATAATAGTATATATATTATATATATATAATATTAATAAATAATATATTAGTATAAGGTCGACCTATTTATATGCTATTATACTAATAAGATCAAATTATATATATTACTATATACTTTATAGATATATATATATATTATATATGTATATATAGATAAAATATTATAATTGAAAAACTGCTATATCTTTTCTACCCATAACTCAAAGGAGTGTGATTAAAAATTTAAAAGATATTTAGAAATCAAAACCTCCATTTTTTTTTTCATTTAAAATTTCTTTTTTTGCTTTTAGTAGAGTCGCAGGGGCGAATTTGAAAAAAACTTCCCTCTCATTAAATTAAAAAACCCTTCCCATGAATTTAATCAGTTCTTTTGAGGCTTTGTTATTTCCAAGAGATTCAAAATTTAAAAGATCGCTCTCTCTCGTATATTCAATAATCGAGAAAGCTAATAAGTATTCTATAAGAATAAAGTTTTACTTTATAAAAAACTTTTTTTTTTAAGACGGAAAGAGAATTTAAAACCTTTTCAGCAGCTGAAACAATTCATTACTTCAAAAAAATTCTCTCTCTCTCCAAGATAACATAATTATTGCTATATATATACTTACGTATACAAGCAGTCGAATGCATAAAGGTGTGTGATTAAAGAAGTTGGTTGTACTTTTCCACTTGCTTTCTCTAAACTAAAAATTTGTCATAACGAACGGTTACAAAAGAAAATTTTAATAAAAACGAGGAAAACTAATCATTCCTTGATCAAATACAGTTAAAAAGAACACAGAAATGGAATGTAATTAGGAATAAAAAAGGGAAACTTTCAAAGAGAAGAGGCAGGGAGTTATCTCAAACCTGGCTTATACAGAATGTATGGAAAGGGATAATAGATTAATGGGAATTTTGCGTGTTGCAAGTAAAACATCTTTCATTTACAAAATTTTAAAACCAAAAATCTATTCCGTTTATATCCCGTTATAAAAACATAGCTTTAAGAACCACTATATATATATATTATAATTATGATTATATTTATTATATAGTATAATATACCTATCATATTATATATATAGCTAACTAATAATAATAATAGATAACTGTATATTATCATGTAAGTTATTTTTTGTTTAGATAGTTTAAATTATATATTTATCGACTTTACTATAAGTATTTTAATTAAATTTTAGTGTACTTTTTACTTTATCCCGGCTTGAAGGGCGGTCAGAGTGAGTGGTACGGTGCAGCCTTCCTCCACTTTTCAACTTATTTACCTACCCCATCTATCGCCACCCACCCGCACCTTCCTTCCACCCCACTCATGCGCCTCGCTAAACCCACCCTACCCCTCTTCTCCCCTCCATTCCCCTCCCTTGCCTTCATGATTCCTCACTTTTTCCATCCACTTTCCCCCCACCTCCTTCTTGGTCTTTTCCGCCCCCTTTCTCTCCCACTCCTCATTCCGCTCGCCGCTCCCAAAACCTCTTCCCTTAACCCACCTTCCTCGTGTGTTTCCTCCATTCTCACTAGAAGATTTGGGCGTCTGGCATTTGATAAACTAGGTTATCGACGAATAACGATGGATGTACTATTTGTTACGCGTAGTCAGTATTATTTTATTCCGTCACGGAAGGAAGAGTGGACGAAACTGCATTTTATGAAAACTTTAATAGAGTCATCTCTTCTGACCACCAGTGATTCTACTGTAACGAATTCCCCTGCTATTGTTTAAACAATTTTGTAGTCTTCATCAGGCAAATAAATATAAGTTATTTCTAGTACATAAATGGCCCTCGATAAAGAGAGGTGTTTTCGGTCTGCTTTTAATTCATCCATAGTTTAAAGGGCAAGCCAGCCTTTGAGGGCAGGAAGGCGAACTGCTGGTAACGTCCCTTAGGAAGGGCTTCTATTCTAAGAAACAAAGATTCCTGAGAAGGACGATGTCCAGCTGGACAATTAAAGGTACAAATTTCTCTCCATATCATGAACTTATGTTTATTTTGTTTTGTTTATTTCTTTTTAGTTCTTTGTGAAGCTTACTCTTTCGCCCTCCCAAATCATTATTCTACTTCCAATGCTGCAGGGTATATGTAAAAAATTTAGCCCATTGAAAAAAATTTAAAGAAGAGAAATTCTTTCATGACAATTATTTTTCCGCGACAAAAACAGATTGTTTTAACATTATTTTTAATTTTCTCCGAAGGTCTTGTTACTGTTATCGGCCGTTTTCACGGACAGACAAGACGTCAACAGTGCTTGTTAAAACCCATTTTAAAGAAACTTGATTAATACTTGAACATCTTTTGTTATGATGTCTATTTCTATGTTTGTGGGAATTTTTACAACTGTCTGGAGAGGATCCGTCTCACGGGCGTTCCCAATCATAGGTTTACTTCCCAATTAACGGTTTATCAAGTGCATTCTACTGTAGAGGGATTTCTGTGGTAAAGGCGGTACCCCCCAATAGGTATGTGTTAAGGAAAAAAAATATAAAAAATTGAAAAATATTATGTTGAAGAGAAGTTGATATTGAAAGAACTTCTTGATGTGGTCACGATTCCTGTGAAATCGGACCGCCAGGCTAATACATTCTGGCCACGAAAAAAAGGCTCGTTTCGTAGTCTTGTAGTGCATATAATATATTTTATTGTGTATTACAACTATTATGGTATTACTAGGTTTTAAATTAATAATTGAAATTAATATTAGTGAACTAATAATTATAAAGTTTTGAATACAATTGGATGTACAAGTTAGTAAAATTATTTGGAGGTGGGTAGGGTGTGGGGGTGGGTTTACTTTTAGCTAAGTATTAGTATTGTATTGTATGGTTATGGCTGGTAGTATATGGTATATATAAGTATATATATAAAAGTACTATATACCAAAGTCATTAATAAATATATAATATATAATACTATATATAGTTATACTATATATTTCATTAATATACAGTAGCATATATATATATTAGTATATGTATGCATTTAATTAATATTGATCTCAGTACGTCGGTTTATTTCGGAAAATTAAAAGTAAATAAAGTTTTTCATTCTAATTAAAAATCTTAAATAAGTCTTTAAACGGGGGTTGTGTGACAGGGGTGTGTTAATATAAAAAGTATTGGAGTTGTATTGTATTTAATGACATATTTATTTTATTTCTACTTCTTTACCTTGTCATATCATTTTATAAATATTTTTTTATTTACTTTTTTTGTGTATATCTTTTTTATCACATAATATAATATTATTATTTAATACCTGCCACCGTAGCATACCAGACGACAAAATACTGTACAAAAGTGTTTCAATTTTTAATACTAACACAATTGGGTGACAACACTGGTTTTCCCTGTTGGGTGGTGTGAGCCCTTTCACCGGTGGTGGGAAGTGGCCTAAAAAGAGGGGGGCGAGGTTCTCCATCAAGCGCCTTACAAGCCGCTGGGTGTTATTTATATTTAGAAGGAAGGGGGAAAAGCATCGGTTAGCTTGGATGAAGACGTGTCATTTAGGGTTGGGGGATTTTGTAATGAATTGATTTAGAGAGGGGGGTAAACGACGATTTGAAGAGGGAGGAAGTGGGGCTAATGTTTTGATGTACAGAAAAACTAAGGGTGAACAAAATAAAATACGAAACCCTTAGAGTTGAAGGGGAAAAGAGGGAGATTGATTTTGGAAATGAACACCAAGGGGTTATGATATCCTGGGGTGGAATGAGAGGTTTATCCCAAGAAATAATATCATTATGAAAGCAAGAGGAAGATATAGGGAAACCATGCTGAGAGTTAGAAGACAAAATGAGTTGCCGAGGCGGGATAATTGTGGGTTAAAGCGAAATTTTCCGTGGGGTGGAAAGTTGGGGTGTTTATATAGTGGAGTTAATTGGCAACCTGTGGGAATGGGAATGAGCGGAAGGGGCGAGGTAGGAAGAGAAAGATTTTGGATATGAATTTGATATGTACGGTGTTGGGGAAAAGTTTGCGGGCGTTAAAAATGATTTAGAAAAATTTGTCTATTGGGGGATTGGAATGCAGGCAATGCAGGAGTGGGAAGGGAGGTGGTGGGAAGAATAATAGGGGGGACCATTTTTATGGGGTAGGTTGGGGAAGAGGGTAATGATTAATGGAGAAAACGGGTTAAATCTGTTTAGAGTTGTGTTTTAGAAAGCAAGAAATGAGATGTGGGGGAAATACGTGGAGTTAAAAAAAAAAAAAATGTGAAAATTTCAAAGTATGTACATGGGAAAGTTGAACAAACTTACTAATACCGCGCGCAGGGCTCCTCTCAACCGGGTTTTTATTCCAAGGGGCTGCATCTTATTCTCTCCCTCTAGCACTGGTTACTATATTGTTGTGTTGAAGATGGGGAAAGAAAGGGGGATAGAGGTAGGATTTATTACTAAGGATGTCCAATGTTAGAGGGGGCGGAGTGAGTCGGGAATACTTTCGGGGATCGCACCTCAAATATTTGTGTGCTTTTAGCTCTAGGATTAGAGTGGGAGTAAAATCAAATACCGGCTTTAGTGGATTCTGATGTGGAGAGAGACACGATGAAGAAGAGCTACAAAATGTTAGAAGTGATAATGCATAGGTTGTGATAAAATATTTATGAGTGGTACGGGAATTACCTCTGACCAATAACGTGGTTATGCTGTTAGGAGAGAAGGGAAGGATATGGAGAGGCGTATGAGTGGGAGAAATACGTCGTGCGGAGGCAGCGGGGGAATATGGGGGGTGCTGTGGAGGCGAACAAAGAGAATCTGCGCTTGAGATTTAAAGAATGGGCAAGTATGTGTAGAGGCCAGAAAGCGTATTGGAGTTAAAAGAAGGGTGGTGGCAGGAAGTAGAAGGAAAAAGGGAGTTGAATTGTTCGGAGTTTGGGGAGGTTTGGAAAAGAAAAGGTGGTGGAAAAGGGAAAAAAAGGGAGCTTCTCGTTGAAGTGGTTGCGGAAGTAGCTAGCTAGAGTAGCGGTGTATCATGTTGGTACTTGAATAATTTCCGATGCAGGTGCACTAGCAGTTGGAAAGCAAACACGGCCGACCGGAGTTGCTGGGGACAAAAAGAGGGGCGAACCGGAAGAAGAGAGGCAAAAAGTCTGACATGGAGCACATTTTGGCCTTCTTAAAGGGGGGAAGAATGTTGACTGAAAAATTCTGATAATCAGGAGTAGTGAACTAGCATAATAAATGTTTCTGGAAGAAGTAAATGAAAAAAGAAAGTAGTACCGGAAGTAGTAAATGACCAACAAAGGAGGAGGAGTGTTGGGGGATGTAGCACTTAAGGCGGAGGGAATGAGGGAGGGATAGGAGGAGTGATGAGGATTGTTAGTGTGTTGTGAAGGACAGACACGGTACCCATGAAAAAGAGTGTTATCCTTTTTTCCCTTGAATATTGTGGAATGGAGGCTGTATGAAGTTTTATTTTGTAACGTTTCTGGCCCGATTAACCTCGCTGCTATTTTGAAGTGGTACTTTGCTCTCGTTCTTAACAAGCCTTAAGAGCTGTGAGAGGACAATGTTTTTGCAGTGAGCAGCGGATTTCTTTGCATTGAGTGTGCTCTAGGGCCTGCGCCTGCTTATGAAAGTGGTTATGTGCAGTTCTATGAGGGGTACCCATCTTCCGAATCTTCATTGGTTCTCGAGAGAGGTCACCTCACATTACTCCTCCATTAGAGTTGAGATACTACATTACAAGCCCGGAATGGCAGCTACTTGACATATCTCTCCCCTCTCTAGTCAATGCAAGATTGTATCAATTAAAGCTGGAGAAATACAAAATAACAACTACACCAGTGCTACCCACATTAGGTGCTCTGCCATCTCACGCATCTTAAACAGAGTTGCCTGGTCTTGCATAGGTATTTCGCGTTGTGTCGATCAATGGAAACCAATGTGTGTGGCCTAGTTGATAGGCTGTTGGAAAAGAGGTCTTTAAAACCAGAAAAGTTCACCCTTGCTTATCCTTGGATATTGCGCGACTTTCCTTTGATTCCTCTAACGTTTTTGTCAGTCTAAAAATTCTCTCCTTGTGCGCCTCACAGGGTCGGTTGTCCATAATATTGGGACATTCAACCATTGCCGTCTCTCGTTTGCTTGCTACTAAACGTGTGTATTCCTTTTTATCTCGTTCTTTAATTCATATATCTCTGGTCGTGTTATCAATTATGTGGTTAAACGCAATCCAGCCCGTAGACTTGCGCAATCGCGCGCTTATTCATGATTGTGTAGATTGTCGTAATTTGTAGTTCATAGCCTTACTCGGTTTACTTCCCACTCACTGTATAAAGGTGAGGATTAATATCGGGCTCGAATAGGAAATTGGGTTTTAATGTTTGCCGCTTCCTTTGCGGAATACTTAACTAGATTCAATTCCACCGCGCTGCTTGTATGATGTTTCCTCTGTTTCCAACTAGCGCGTACCTTGATCCGGTTTACCCGAGGGAAGTGGTCTTCCTCTGATCCGTGCCCTTTGCAGTACTTTTTCTAATGTATCATCCCCCTTGAATCTCGTCCCGAGAGCATTGTTCACTGATCTAGATCTGTTTCTAGACATGTCTGAGCGTGAGTGGTAGTTCAATAATTCCCTTTCTGTGTCAATTGTTATTACTCCTCAGTGAACTCCACTAGTTAAGGGTGCGAGCTTTTTCCTTTTCTTAATATTCTTAGCAACTACCTGAGGTTGCTAGTTCTGATCACCTCAGGATCCGTTCACCAATAATCTTATGATCCAGAATGTATATGTTTGCCGTCAGCTCACAAAGTGAGTGATCACTTTCACATTTCGTGTTAGAATACTATCAGGCGATTATTATATAGTCTATAATTGATCTCTGATCGAATTCGCTTGTGATATTGAACTATCTATATCTTGTGAAGCTATGTGAGGTCTCCCTCTGTTGGAAAAAAAACCATTCATTATCTTTGCTGATTCTCGCGTTCCTTACAAAGACAGAAATCTATCAACAGTGCTCGCCTGCAATATTTCTGGTATCTGCGCTCTTTCCTATTACAACCTTGTAGTACCCAGCCAGCTGCTCTACCGTCGCGCTCTTCTGACCTACAAATCAACTCTTGCAATATGAAGCCTACGGAATAAGATAGGGGGTAGGTAGTAAATAAGTGAGTAGTTAATGGTAGTTATAGGTGTTTTTTTTATAGTATATATATATTATATAATATAATTATGGATAGAATAATGAATATTATATTAATTATATGATAAGAGTTTATATTATAGTAGAGAGGTAGGTGGATATAATAAGTGTAGGTATAGTAGGGAGCTGTAGTATATAGTAGAGAAGGTATATGTAATGATATATAGGTAATATAAGGTTTTGATATTATGTTTTTTGGATTTGTGGAGAGTCCTCGATAAATCGATTTATCGATTTTTTTATCAAGAAGATTTACATTCTATAGAAAAAAGCTCTAAGAGTCGTAGGGTTTGATTACCTATACTCGATTCATTAAGCGTTTAAGTTGAGGTGCTAAGCTTAGGAAAGTATATGCGATAACCGAACAAAGTTCGACTCGATACGTATCGCCAATAGCATGTATCTAGATACTGGCCCATCACTGTATATATATATATAGTATATAATATATATATATATAATATATATATATATATTATATATTGTATGGATGAAGTGTTTAGAGAGGGCTATGATAATAAAGTGGGTAGAGGATGTTTGGGAGTGGTGATATAGTATAAGAATTGGACATGAGTAGGGTTTAGTGTTAATGGTTTACCGCTACGTTGAGGCTATTCCATTTTGTGTGTATATAGTGGTGAGATGAATAAGTGATTTTTGGCAGAGGGGGGAAATGGTGAGGGGTAGGGTATATATAGAGGGGATAGTAGCTAATATATATCATATATATTATATATATTATATATATATAGTATAGTAGGTAGTAGTGATATGTAAATTTGGATTAAAATGGGTAAATAAGATATAGAAGGAATAGTTGGATACAATGATATGTGTTTT
Organism: Trachelipus rathkii; assembly: GCA_015478945.1. Classification (NCBI taxonomy): domain Eukaryota; kingdom Metazoa; phylum Arthropoda; class Malacostraca; order Isopoda; family Trachelipodidae; genus Trachelipus; species Trachelipus rathkii. The sequence goes on along the minus strand of JABUQX010013064.1, from coordinate 26,479 downwards.
GCTGAGGTAACTTGTAAACTAGGTATATATCTCCTACTGTAAGTGTAGTATCCGGAATAAGAGTGCTATATAGTAGTAATAAGGGTTTATATAGAGGATAGATTATTCTAGTATAGTGATGGGAGTTTTTGGAGAGGAAGATGTTGAACCAAAAAAGGGGCTGTTAAAAATAAATATCACATGTTATTTCACACTAAAAATAATATAAGGTTTAGTTGTATTTAGGAGGTAGGAAGAGGAAAATGAGAAAAAGAGTGTGAGGTTAGGTAGGTATTTTTGAAGGTAAAATATAATTATAAATAGTATAGTTATAGGGGGTTATAAGTTCCTTCTTAAGTAATGCTGGAAAGAATAAAGATTTATTTATATAATAAGTTTTATGATTGGAATTTTGTAGAGGCTAAAGGTAGGGGAGTATTAAATGAGAGGGAAGAGCTAGTAAACCCATAGAAATAAGGTAAGTGAGAAGGAATGGAGAAGCTTGCCTAGGGAGTTAGGTCTGTAGGAGTGAAGTTATGGAAATGAGGTAGGATTTATTCACAAAAGGTTTTTAAGGAATATATTTATTATGTTATGTAATATAATAAATTATGGACGTATTTACCAGGCGGTGATTATAATTGTAGTTGGAGTTGTGAAACGTTTGGGTAGGTATATATATATTGGAATTTTGCCAGGGTTGTAGGAAATAGTTGAGATAAGTATTTAGTAGGATTGAAAATAGAAGGTTATGATAGCGGGTGTTATGTTATATAGTGAGTTAGCAGAATGGGATGATAATAGGTAATAAATATACTAATAGGTGTATATATATAAGTTGAGCGGATGGAGAATGTTGGTATTAGGAGAAAGGTATAGGTAGTGGGGGTAATAAATGAGGCTGAGAGGATAGCCTTGAGCCTATAGAAAAGAGATATTGATATATATATATATTAATAATATTGATATATTATATAATATATATATATATATATTTGTAATAATAGTATATATTATATATATTAGATCTAATATATATTTATAATTAATATATAGATATTATATTAATATATATATATATATATTATATAGTTATATATTAATATTATATCATATGATCTATATATTTATTATATATAACACACTATCCGTCTCAAAAATATTTATGCAATATTTAATTAGTAAAAGTTCGGTTAATAAACCTGCGGAATATAGATTGCATTTTATAATAATAAATTATATTCTGAAAATTGTGAATATTTCAAACTATAACGCAAAAACAATTATTAATTAACCAAAATGTAAAATAGATAATATTATTTGTTTATTTTATAGTATGATTCACTGGCTAGGAAATTTTAAACTAAAGATATAGCTATAATTTTTTTTTTTTATATTTAAGTATTTGTATATATGCACATAAAGTTGCCAAGAGATGTCAGTATATTATATGTTTATTTATTATAATATATATTGCCATCCCTGCCACAAGATAAAGAATCAAACTAAATAGTAAATTTAAAAAGTATTTAGCCAAATATACGAAAAGCTGCGATGGTATTATATCATTGAAATACTATCATATGCATATTAAAATAAAATCTGATTAAATAGAGTGATAGTTTCTCCATTATATAATCATAATGTTTTTCTTCGTATAGCAGAATCTTCTTTTATTAAAAAACTTAAGCCAAGAAGTAGCTAACTGTCCATATATATATATTTTTTATAAACAATAACTTAACTACCTCAATACTTAAAAACAATTGGGAAAAGGTTAATTTTTACACAATGTACTATTAACAAACGTATTTTTCTAATCAGTTACGAACCAAGCGAATGAGTTATAGGAAGTGGCTATATAGCAGTAAGAAAGTTTGTAACAAGGATTTCCATTGAAGTACTACATTCACTGAAGAGGCTTAAATAGAAGAGTTGTAAGTCAACTTACAAGGCAAAAAGTTCTGAGTGTCTCTGAAGAAGATTTGGTTATTAGGAGGAAGGACCGGAAAACTTTGCTTGTACAGTGTCACCATCGGCTCTCACTTCATTTATTTTTCTCTTCATATTCTCTCAAATTATACAAAAGTCTTATCCACCCTCGTAATACACACACGCCAATCCCGTATTCCAATTTAGGGGCTCGAGCGCGCACACAGCGCCGGAGAGACAGCACCCAACCACGCAACCGCACCGCACCCGAGGTTGGGGGACAAAGTCCCCCTCCCGTCGGTCTCACGCGAGAGGCCTGAGAGGGCACAAGAGACCCCCAGACTCACTGCCAGTCCCTTTGCGCGCTTATAAATCGCTATGGGATATTTGGATTGGGTTATGTCCTATTAGATTTAAAAGAAAATATTTAAAAGAGTGGACTTTCTTGACGTTCCTTCCACTATAACACAAAACACTTGTGTATGTGAGTCCCCATTAATCTTTAAGGATCATAAATTTACGTTTAAATAACCAAATAGCAGTTATAGGTACGAATATAGGACGAGCACAGTTATTTTTGCGAGGTATAATGCAGAGGTAGTATAATCATACTGTAAGTATTTATCACACATTGCGAAGATTTGCTGTCAATGCCCGGTACTCTCTCCTGTAAGAGACACGCTATCTAGGTAAATTCCTCTTAGGAGGAAGTGATCTTCCGATGAGGGTCCTCCCAATACATGTCCACCCCACAAAATTGCCCAAAAAGAGTTTGTTAAAAACGCCGATACAGGCGAGGTCAAAGCCCGCTCTTAAATAAGGACACTACCCTGAGAGGAAGATTATTAATTTTTTTTAAATATAACTCGTCAGTTTCTCAATGTAATTTAGCCCTAATATAATATTAACATTTCTTCAATAAAACTATAAAAAAAAACTTGGAAAAATTTCGTTTTAATTTCTGATTAATATATCAAAAGGTTACTCATAAAACATTTTTTTTTTCTATCTCTTTTTCAATATAAATAAATGGCTTTAAAGTCTCTAAGTTATGAACTTTGACTATAAAAAAAATCAGAAGCATCTTAGCTAGAAAAACGTATATAATATCTATATATATAATACTATATATATGTTATTACTGTCCGCTAATATAAATAATAAAATAGAGGATAATTAATAAATAAAATACAAAGTTCAATATCTATGCTAGAAAAACGTCATTAATATCTCATAATTAAATAATTTTTACTGATAAAGGATAGAAATAAAATATGATAATATTTTTAGGGCCAAAACCCAATAAAAGTATGGTTCATTAGTATAAAGCATGGTTACTCATTCTCATACCTCAAACAAAAATAAAAATATAATTTGTCATATATAAAACTGCTATCCCCTTAGTATGAAAACAACAGTAACTGTAGTAGTAATGATGAGTAATATTATTTACATCTTATGTAAGACTTATTTTTAAATCTTTATGTAAAGCGGAAAAACATTTTTTTAAAAATATGAAATCCAAATAAAAAGATGTGGAAAATATTTCTGGTTATTTTATGGGTTAACTTATGATAGTTTGTAGAATATCAAACAACATTTTTATAAAATTTTTCACCTTTGCATATCTGCAATATACATAAGAACAAAGCATATATATCACCAAAAATTGATTATGTAGGATAGTGATATAATATAACTTATTTGCTTGGGAATAACACAAAGATTTATACATATAAAAGAATATCTATTAATAATCAGCGGGCTAAAGTAAATGGAGTTTACAATAGGGGACATAGATATAATTCGGAGTGTATTATATATATAGACATATTATTTATATAAAATAGTAGTTATTATACGTAGTATTATATATATATATATATATATAGTAGAGTGAACGCAAAGATAGTTAAGAGATAAAAAAATTAAGAAATTAATATACAATTAAATTCTGTATAAATATATTAAACATGGGATGAAACCTCCCATTGAGTCAGAAAATGGGTATATCAAAATGATAACTTAAGGATATACTTATTATATGCATAGTAAACGAGTTAAACAAACCTTCTATTCAGTGTATTCCGAAAAAGACCTTAGAATTAGCCTCATTACGTCAAACATTTAGAGACTCTTATTTAAAAGATATTAACAATTCTAGGAATATGAAGGATGACATTTTTATACCATAGATTTCAGAATAGAGAGTAAATATCAAATTTGAAAGCCTCATATTAGTGAGAAAAAAAAGTATAAGTTTATAATTATACGATATCCAAATTACAAATTTTTATTTTTTCTATTAACCGTAAAATAAATACCTAATACCTAAATACCTAATTCCTATTGTACTATAAATATATATATGAGGGAGTGTGGTTACTTAATATATAGTCCATATTAGATACATATAATAAGATTATTAGTTATAGTATTATATTGATATTATATATATATATATTATATATATATAATATATATTTAATTTCATTTAGTATCTCTTTATTTCTCAAATAGTGACAAATTATTTTAACTCAATCAATTGGTGGACGGAGCCTTATATATACCACTGATTAAGTATAGGTAGGTATAAAATAGCATAGAGAAGAGTAAAGGTTGTATGTCCATTTACCGAGGGGTTTGCAATGACTATGATTAATCATTTATTTCATTTGTGTGTTTTCCCGGTGCATGTTGCTATCAGCTCATCTCGCAAAATATACCTGGCTAAAAGCGACGTATCGTTGCCCATGTATTTAGAGCGACAGTTGGCAATAGTCATCGAAAATAATATATATTATATGGAGATATCCGCGGTGCTCTTTATTTATATATTAAAATCAACTTTATATATAATTCAATTTGGTTTTACATTTTACTCCTTAAATAGCTATATTCATTTTATATGCTTTTTTTATGTTCTTTTAAACTGAAAGTTAATGTGTCAAGACTGATATAAGTACTTAAACCAGTTTATTAACGAGCTAAATGTGTTTCTCCCCTCTCTACGCTAGGATCTCAATAGTAAATAATTGTGATTAGTTCATAGATCTTATTATAGGAAAACGCTAAATTATTTTTTGCAAAGTTAATTTTGTCCTTGAAATTTAAACATTTTAGAAAAAAAAAATATGAAATTTGGTATCCATATTCGACTTTTTCTTTAATATATTTTTTTATTTAATTTAAAAATATTCTGTTACACTTATATATGAAAAGAATTGTATATATATTATTAAAAAAAAAAAGTATATTTTTTTTAATAGTAATAATGTATATATAAAACAATAAATATTAGGTAAAAATTTAACCGCTAAATTAATTCAGTGCTATAATTAGTAGAATTAGGTTAATACTATTGCCATTTTCTCTAGATATAAGTATAACTTATTTTATACCGATCTAGTAAAATAAATGCAAGTTAAAACCACTACGAAATTAATTTTATTTTACTATAAAACTTTTTTAGCACAAGTTTTAAATTATTTTTATGGTTAACTAAAATAGAAGATTCATTTAATGTAACATTTAAATTAGTAATTGATTTTAATGGTGAAGAATACTACGACTATCAGAAAAAATTGACAAAGGAGACAGAAAACAGAAATGGATTAAATTCCTCTAAAAGGTTTTTCCTAAAAAAATTTTTGAAAATAATTTTTAATTTTTAATAAAAATATATAATATAAAATTAATTGAAAATCATTTATAATAATTCTAAAAATTATTTATTTTGTTACATTAACATATATTTCCAACTTATTAATACATTTCTAGAAGCTTGGGAGAGCTTTTTCTAAATATATTTTAGATATAATAATTATTAATATCAGAATTTATAGATTGTAATATAGTTAATATATATATTTATATTAGGCTGAAATGATGAATGAAGTGGACAGTCACTTCCACGGAACGTCCTTTTAATAATAATTTTATAAACTTAGTTGATTTGTTTTTTTTTTATAGTTATATTATATTTATTAGTATTATTATATATATATATAATTATATATATGTATATATATAAGTATATAGTATAAAATATTATAGATAATTATATATATATAGTATATATAATAGTAATTATATATAATATAATAATTATATAATATATATATATAGATATGTATATTATTATATTAATAATATATATATATAATATATATTATTATAATTTAATTATATATATATATATATATTTAATATATTTATATATATTATATATATAATATATATATAATTATATATATTTAATTAATATATAATATATATATAATATATATATATATATATATATATTATATATATAGATTTATATTTAATATATATAGTATGATAGTTATAATATTAATTATATATTTTAATTTTATAATATTAATATGATATATATATAATATTAAATAATATTATATAAAATATATATAGTATAGAATAAATATAAATAATATAATATATATAGATATCGTATATATATTATATATATATTATAAGTTATTTTAATTATATAATATATAATATAATATATATATATTAATATGATATATATATATATATATTAATATATTATATATATATATATTATTAGTTTTTGAAAATAGATTGTCAATATTTAACTGAAAGGGCCATAATTTATAATCTTATCTTATCTTCGATTTAATTGACGATGGTAAATTATCCAATACAAACTTGTCCTAATTTTACTTATTCAAATAAGTCAATAACTATATATTCCGATTACCCTCCGATTTGCGGCCGAAAGTTGCAAGTGGACAAATCCATACATAACTCATAAGAGCAATCACATGTGTCCGTCTGTTACTCTGAGAAATTGGTGCTTCCTTTCTGACTGGGCATCTCATTAGAAGTGAGCTCGAGAGACTCTTTATGCCTCTCATAATGGGTTAGCGGAGATATGCGATCTCTTTTTCGCAGCTCTCCAGATTTGAGCCCTTGTAGTCCTATCCAAACCCAATAACACCGCTTCATCTCAAGATTCAACACAAAAGCAGACGATGCACTGTGCATCCATCTCCTATTGAATCAACTTGAAAATATATGATTGCCAACTCATACCCATCTCAAATATTATATATATACGTATTATAATTATTATCCAGTTACTCATATTATACACCTTTCTTCACTACACACAACTCTTACGTATAATGCGTTCTATATCCTATCGATTTTTATCTAATTCATCTCACACTGTTACACGCTTATACCCCAAGATTATAATCCACTATACTGAAAACACATATGTTATCTCATTTATGGTAGATCGTTATAACTACAATTATTCCCAGGACTATAGTCTCACTAAATATACTAAATTAAACACAGAAAACAAAACAAACCTTAGTTACGCTTGTTCAAGATTTACTCTCAATGCTGAAGTACATCCATTCCTCTTCACACTCTTATTCCACATCTAGGTGATATTTAAATATGCTAACAGATATTTAACATCATTATTGCTGCCGTATCTACATATATAAATATTATTCTCAACTACTCTTATTATAATATATGCGATACATCGTAATCCTATACTATACTTATATCATCCCAACCATACTCGATAATCTGTATAATATATTAATTACTACTCGACACTTGTTCTTCAGTGATATATACTGCTTCTAAATCTACACATCTTACTACTAAATAACTTCACACGGAGGACTGTCCTCTAACATCTACAATCACTATAAACTATGCTCTTAATATTACGTTATTATTTTCAAACAATCCATCCTTTTGCAACACCTCTAGAATAATCTCATCTACTATTCCATCTCAAATCATCTTGTCAGTATTACAGCAGTCCTACAAAACAAAATCACCAGCATATAATATATTATATAGTATGTGTAGTACTACATTAATATATTAATAAATAACTTCCAATTCTTCCATTCTCCTATCATCATATACACTTATCCCTCAACCTGTACCTAACATACCCATCACTCTAAATTATATTTATATAATCCACATTCATATATTAAAATTGTTAAATAACATAAGGAGAAATAAAATATCACTGCCTCATTATGTTATTAATGATGTAATAAAATCAATCATTCGATTATAAATAAATTTAAGATTAGTAATATTAATATTAATATATTATTATATATATTATATTATTATACATGTATTAGATAATTTTATTATAATATATATTATATATATATATATATTAAAATATATTATATATATTAATGATATATAATATTATATATGTATTTTATATTATATAATATATATTATATTAATTAATATATATTAATATATATATATATATATAGTATAATATTATATATATATTAAAATGATAAATATATATATATATTTATAATATTGTGTTATAATTTATATATAGTATTTAGTTATAATTTTTCGTGTTTTGTAAACGTATTTTTATTCTCTTGATAACCTGAATATGGGATGTGATTTGTTGACAAATTTCATAGCAGATAGATTATGTTTATTTGTTATAGGTTCTTAACTTTGTAAATTTCTTTTGTAAATTAAACTTCAATTGTAAATGTAGAAGTATAATGTCTACCAAAATATTATATAAACACAATTGATACCTGTTTAAAGAACTATTAAAGGTAAGCTTAATATAATTAAATCACCAATGCATAAAATAAAACAATGAAGTTATCATTTATTCATAAATTTACTCATAAATTAATTATAAATTTATCAGCTTTAAAATTTCTTAGATAATATTCATTATCTATTTCTATATAAATAAAAATTATCTGTATTCTTTTCTTTTTTAACTTTTGTTGCTAATTTTATTTTTTAGATTATTTATTCTTGATTTTGTTTTGTAAATTTATTCAATTGAGTTTCTGTTCTGTAAATTCAATTTTTTTTTTTAATTTCGAGTATTGTGCCTTAAATTTATTATATTGCTTGTTTCTTACAAGGATCTAGCTTGAGGTATTTACTCAATAAATTTTTAGTCTGGATAATCGAATCCTGATGATGATGTTGCTTCTAATGATGGCTTGTGATGCCTAATAACTGGTGAGCAACACCGTATATATATATACATATCTGCTTAACTTTAGTTTAAATATGTTTATGCATAAACATAGCTATTCTATTATCATTGATCTTACTTGAATATCTACTAATTACTTACCAGCGTATTATTCACTGTTTTTGGCGAAATACTATTCCCAAGTAGTATGGTTGTTATATCACTACTATTTTAATACAGATCAGAATCAAATGCTTTCTTTAATTCTATGAAGGCGATATATGCCTTGACTTGATTCTATTATCTATCAGGGGCGACTCGTGTATAGGAGCGCGATGAGAGCGGGAGCTGATGTGCTGCTGTAACTTCATTATACTCTAGCGTTAAATATATACAAAGATGTGAAAGCATGATGTTTTTCCATTAACAAGGGATTAGCTTTGTCATAATTTATGATCAAATATATAGCTTGTTCAACAGTCGTTTTGAATATAGTGTGTGTGCTCTTTGTACATCGGTGCGTGAAGATAGTTAGGTTCTGTGCTGCTCTTATCATATATCTTAAGAGAGACTCTCGAATATCACATTTCAAGATAGATGAGTTCGTTAATGCATCGTCTCGTATCAAATTGGTGTTACTTGAGATGTTTGATTTTATATACAGAGAGCATCGCGTCGCGCACGTTGAGGCGAGATAGTAATCTCAGTATTTATCAGCTATATTCACATTGTTTACTAATGACGGCTCTTCCAGATCGTCTATGTCACGCATTTTATATCCTTTCAGGCAAGTTATGGCGTGATAAAGATATATAAATATAACAAGTTTTGGAGGCTTAGGGTGGTTTAGCCACATGTTTTTATTTTTGTCTCGTACAGTGCAGTGTGGTCTATTCTATATATATAAATTTTGATTTTTTATAATAATTCTTTAATATCTTTATTGTATGTTTTATTCATTCTTTTTCATTGATATTCCTTCTTCATACATATAATTTTTATTATTTATTATTATGGAATTTAATTTTGTTTTATCAGCATCTTAATTAATTTTTAGTGTCATATATTCTCACATTATTATTATTTATAGACTAGTTTCGATTAAGAAGTAAATATTCTTTTAACTTTATTATTATTCTTCTGTGTGTGTGTGATGTGTGATATTTATTATCTCATTATATAATTATATATCATGTCTGGATTATTTACTTATTATTTTATGTTTGTGTGCTAATTATTTATCTTATTTATCTCAGTTATTATTAATTATTACTTCCGATAGTGTATTTTTTTTAATATGCATATATATATTTTTATTATTATTATTATTATTTATTATTATTATTATTATTATTATTATTAATTATTATTATTATTATGTTTGATTGATTATTATTATTAGCTGTTTATTATTATTTTATTTATCATATATATTTCTTTAACTACAGGGGCTTTCTGGTACCAGTTTTTATTATTATTGATTGATCAATTTTGTTTTATAAGTCTTTCTTTTGGTATTTGGGATTCATTTGTTAACATTTCTTCATCTTTTTTATTCTTCTATAGGCTCTTCTTTTAATTCTACTTCTTAACTGTTCAATTACGTCACCAAAAAATTCATTTAGTTTTTCTTTTATTCAAAGATACTGAGAGTACCTTTATCGAAAATATTACTATTAGAATTTCAATTTGTGTTTGTTTTCTACAGCAATCGTCTCAGAGATGCTCTCTGTATTGACTGAATCATTTTATTTCTTCTATGCGCCGCTTTGTTAGGATATATAATTGATTTTTACCGATCTTCTTCATTCAAGATATAGCGTTGTACAATCCGGTGTCTTTTGTGACATCTGTTGTTCGCTGCATTATGCTTTTTGTGATAGGTCAATGTGCTCTTTTGGAGATAATATATATTATATTATACTGTATAGATAGTTCAACTATGGCGAGTCAGAGGATGAAATTGGCAGAGGTTGCCAATGATCCTGTTTTAGCCATTTAACACTACTTTAAATTCTCTTTCTTTTATCTTCTCTTTCTCGTTGTTCACTTTCTCTTCCTCACTACTTAAATTTATTTCTTGTTAATGACTAATGGAACAAAGTAGATAATTAATTTCTATAATAAATTCAATCTGCGGAGTTAGCGATCGTGGCGTTCTCGTGAAACGTTATGTATAGCTGAGGGATCGATTCCATTGAGCATCACCCTCTAACTTTCATTTTACATTTGTGCTGTTTGAAATCAAGATATGTAAAGTATTTGTGTGTAAGATTTCTAGGCTTGATTGATGATATAGAGAGTGGTCTGTTTGACTCGCGTATGTGTGAGGTTTTTGTACGAGTATAGCTATATTTGCGTTATGTTTTGTCTGTGTCAATTACTCCGGATATTTTTGAGAAGCTAATAGTGTATTGGATTATGTTTTATAGGGCTAGTATTTAAAAATTCTAGTTCTTAGATTATATGCGGATTTGGATCTTCTATTTTATTCTATTATTTTGATAAATTCAAATTCCAGCATAAAAGTAATTCAAAAGGAGAGTTTGCAGGAAGGTGTGTGTGTGTGACTTTTGTTGTGGAAGTGACAGCTTTTTGATATTTTAATTACTTACTACATTATGTGATAAATGGTGTTTAATTCGATATATGTCTTATTTGAGAAGTGATTAATATCTTTATCATGAGGTATTGTTAATAATACTTGTATTATTTACTACTCTCCACTATATAGGTTACTGCTCAGTTTTGTATATCTGACGCTTGATATATATAGTTTAGTGCTCATCTTATTTGTCTTAAGTTATTATCAATGATTAATCTTGTTTTTTTTGGCATAGCTGACTGATGTTGGGATGACTAGGAAGACGAATAAGGGCGGTGTACTTGTAGCATAGTTTGTGGCTTTGCAACTGAAAGATTACTCTTCGGTAACTTCATACGAATTTGTGTTATATTTGATATCTGCATATGCGTGAGGTGGATCGTATAGAATATGCAGTGCAATATTTAATAGGAGCGTGTGATTAGTAGGCCCTTCAGGGATATAGGGCATAAATTTATGCAGAATTATTTATTTTATTAGCTGTGTTGGTGAGAATAGTTCGCTTATATATATAAGTTCTATCATCTACTTCTTTTCTGATATCTCGATATATGTTACTTGGTTGTTGTGTTAGTGTTATAATTAAGTATTTTCCGTATCTTGTAAATAGTCTGTTAATGGACCATTAAATCTTGCGTAGGACAGGATAGATTGTAGATTCTTGATAATAGCGAAGGTGTTTGCTCTCATCTGTTACGTCATTTATCTATATATGTCGCGATTTCTTATAAGTTTTCTATCTCAGAATACTTTCTCGAGGTATCGCTAACACCTTCAGCTGCTTTATTAATGATAGCTATAGATATATTCTACTATCTATTAACCTGAGATAATATTTAGCTTTTTTTTCTCATTATTAATAATACTATATTTATAAAAATTATATCAATCTTTCTTAACATCTAGTTTCAATCAAGTATTTTCTCATGCTTTACCAGCTGTTTTGTGATACAGATAAATATATCGTCAATTATATTATATATCGTGCAATTTATTTTTAGTACAGATATGAATATAGTTTACATTTCTTTTGAATAATGTATGTGCACTATCTAGGTGAGTTATAATAGCTACATGGCAGAGAGTATGTGATATAATAGATACGTTCATGATTTTTATCTCTCGCTCGGTAGTATCGCAGAATACTTCTCGGCATACGCGCGCTCATGGCAGGTTTAAAGCGCTGGTCAATTACCTTGCTGAAATCGAGCCTTTGAGTGCGCAATTGGCTGTGTATATTTGACACCGCGTATATATCTCGTCTTTTTTGTTATTCTCTAAAATCTGTAACTTAATAGTCTATACTCTCCCCCTCTACTTATATATCCTATTTACATACTAAAAGGCGCTAGACACGTAGTACTTTGTTCTTTTCTACTATCACCTGCAGGCGTCTATTGAATTCGATTCCTTTTTTGATTTGCTTATCTACAGTTTGTTGCGGTTTCGACGTCTAAGGTATAATCGTATATATAGAGCGACTTTTAATATATGAGTAGGTTTAGTATAAGGGAAATGTATGGCAGGCATATATCCCTTCATAATATCCCTTATCTGGTATTAAATCTCTCCATAGTATTTTTTTATATCCTCTCCGACATATTATCTGTTCTCTTGACAGTTATCCTCTCTCTAGCTCTCATTAATCCCATTTCTATGTCTACGCTATAACTTTTAGATAATATTAATATATTTTCAAGTTTCTCATTTTTTATTCGTTGTTTTATTTTATGAACATAAACTCATCTAATTTTTATTGGTTCAACAATATAATTGAGTTTTATACGTTTGATAGCAAATTATTCGATTTAAGAGGAAAGAGTGTGAGCTAAAAGGTGCTCATATATAAAGATGGATGTAGTATGGATTTAGGGGGTAAGAATTCATTATGAGCGTATAATATAGATACCATTATAGGGGATTTTGTGGTATTATATTTTTTATAAAGAGGATATAGAAATGAACCGGATATGATTATAATAATATCGATATTCTTATTGGAATTGTTACTTATGTGGATATAATTGTTCCAGAATCATGTTTCTTAAACTAAAAACTCACGAAACCTAATTTTGGTTTCAAGATAAAATGTTAGATTACTATAATATGATTTTAGTTTTACTCTATGCTATATAATATACAATTTGTAGTTTTATTATATATATATCTAGTGCGGAAAATCCTCAATGTATGCCAACCCTAGTTCTAATATATCATGATAATCAAAATGTTCAAAATAACTCAAGGTAACATACGTCTGAGTTAATATTATGAAATTGGCGCCTCGATTAGGATTGTCTCTCGTTCTATATTTGGAATGGGCGTAATAGTGCGCATATATAATATATTAGGAATATATGAGCGATGACTAGATATCTCAATATAAGCGTACTAGAAAAATAAGATATTATTATCAATCTAATAATCAATATTTTGGTATTAGTTAAAATGCAACAGTCTTGCAAGAGATGCTCAGATTGCAATATTACATATATAGAGAGAGTGCAGTGCTATATAGAGGTGTGGCTTAGTGTCATTATTATGGGAGTGCTAGAGATAATTGTGATGGTCTCTGCTTAATTATTGAGAAATTATAGACATATGCTCCGCTCGTATTCAGCTTGGTGACTGAAAGAAGTACTCTCGAATAGATATGTTGGACTTCTTCGCTCGCAAGTGAAGTAAGAAGTACTTGTCTCTTTAACCTTAAGCCTGATATTGTCAGATATTTATTTGTTAAGTGAACTTTATTTTACTCTTATGCATTGCAACAATATATATTATCATATATGATAGTATATATATTAATATATATATATATAGTTATAGTATATATGAGTTATATTACATACTATATTATATAGTATATTATATATATTATATATAATATATATTATATATATATATATATATATATATATTATATATTATGTATATATAATATTTTTTGTAAATTTTATTTCACTTTATGATATAGTATATATAGTATATCTTATATATATCTTATTATTTATATATATATATCATTATTATATATATATACTATATATATATATTATATATATATATATTTTATTATTATATATATATAATATTAGTTATATTATATTATATAATATATTATATAAGTATATTATAATATATATATTATATATTATTATATATATTATATATAGTAATAATAATATATCTATTATATTATATATCTATTATATATAGTATTATTAAGAATTCAATGCTAAGTAATACGCATGTTTATATATGTGTATATATAAAAACCCTTTATTTCACAATTTATTGAGAGTATGGGTTTTGAACCACACCCTCCCTGATGGTGAAGCTAAAAGGAAACCCACCATTTTCTCTGAAAGATTACTTCTTCCCAGAAGAAAGGTGCCGCAATCTAACAGTCCTTTGAGAGCTTCCGCGCTCAACTCGGTCAGGGGTCACACAGGTTAAGTAATAATATAATTTGGGATCCATATTGTTTAATAGAATTTATGCTAAGTAAATACGCATGTTCATATATGTAAATATAAAATCCTTATATTTCACTTTTTATTGAGAGGATGGGTTTTGAACCACACTTGCTTTACCATCAGGGAAGGTGTAGTTCAAAATCCATACTCTCAATGAAAAGTGAAAATTAGGGATTTTATATAAGCATATATAAACACTGGGCGGTAATTTATTTAGCATGATTTAATAATCAATATTGATCAAATTAATACTTTCTCTTAACCCTGTATGACCCCAGACCCAAGTGTGACGGGGAGATCTGCCAAAGGTGACTGTCAAATTGACGGTACTTTAGTCTTCTAGAGAAGTATCTTCAGAAGTAAAGTGGTTTCCTTTTAAGCCGTCATCGTATCGGGTGGTACACAACTGCTTTACCATGCAGGGAGTATGTAGTTCAAAACCCATACTCTCAATAAAAAGTGAAATATAGGGATCTGTATATATAAATATATAAAGATGCGTATTTACTTATATGATTCTTAATACAATTGGGCTTCGAATTATATCTGTTACTTTAACCTGTGTGACCCTGACACGATGGAGTGGGGAGATTGCAAAGGTGACTGTCGATTGAGGCCTTATTGCTTTGGGAAGAAGTAATATTCAGAGTAAAAGTGGATTTTCCTTTTAAGCTATCGTGGTGGTGAAACCATCATCCTACTTTACCTTCAGAGAGGGTGCAGTTTAAAGCCCATTTTCTCAAAAAAAGTGAAAATATTTTTTTTATATTACATATATAAAACTGCGTATTTCAACAAAATCTACTATAATAGAATATGGATCCGAATTATATTCACTTAAAGCCTGTGTGACGGCTGACCGCGAGTGTTGAAGCGGGCAGATTGCAAGGATGACTTTAAGATTGAAGTACCGTCTTCTCTGGGAAAGTGGATATTTCGAGAAGTAAGGTGGGTTTTGCTTTTAGTTCATTGTGTGGTGGTAAACACGTGCATTCATCAGTGAGGGTGTGGTTTTCAAACGCATAATCTTGCAATAATAATGAAATATATATATATATTATATATATATTATTTATATATTATATTATAAATATTATTTATATATATAGTATATATCATATGTATAGTTATAGTAGTATTATAGTATATATATTATTATATATATATATAAGTATATTCTTATATTCGAGATCTGTTGAAGCTTTTTAATTCGTGGTCATTTAAGGCGCGAAAACCGTAAAAATAACATCTGATCAGCTTGCAAGATCTGCTGTGACAAAAATTCGAAAGCCTTTGTGACAATATAACGCATAATATTATATAATTATATAATATATATATATTATATATATAAAAATTTAAATTAAATTAAATTATAAATTTATTATATTATAAAAGTATTAAAATATTAAATTTATTATTTTTATATATATATGATATATATTAATTATTATATAATATATAGTAGAATGTGGATATTAAATGAATTTTGATTATATTCAACAAAAGAAAAGTGGTTAAAATTTACTCAATTGAACAGTTTATAGGTTCTCAGTGGTCGCTGAAGAGATTTGGTATTTTAGGTCAGCGGAAAATTTAAAGTTTGTCAGAATGAGAAAGTATGAAGACTGTTCCCCCATAATTAATATTTTATAGAGAGTATTATATACTATTATATTATAGTATATATATTATTATATCTATATATTATTATATATATATACTATATAATATTATATGTATATATATATATATATATATTATTATATATATATATATATTTATTATATTATATATATATATATTATATTATGTATATTCTATTATAATATATATATATATTAATAATATATATACTATATCATTATATATATATTATATCATATATTATATATATTATATATATATTATATATATAATTATATATGTTATATATGTATATATGTATAGTATATATATATATATATATATAGTATATATTATATATATTATTATTATAGTTATATTATAATATTATAGTTATATAATTATTATATATATATTATATATTATATATACTATATTATAATTATATATATATTTTATATTATTATATAATTATATTATATATATATAGTATATATATATATATTATATATATATATATAGTATTATATATTATATATATATATATATTTCTATTTTTTATATTATATATAATTATTTATATTATCATATATAGTATATGTATATAAATATATATATTATATATTATATATATATATATATATATAAGTATATAGTATATATATTTATATATATATATATATATTATATATAGTATATATATATAGTATACTACAATTATATATAACACAATTTTTTTATATCAAGAAATCATATTTATATCACTCATTGACTCAATCATGATTATTATTTCGCAAATTAATTTAGAAATTGTTTGTTCCAAATGCTTCAGTGTTTAAAATAGTTTAATTAAGTTGATTTTTATATTTTAATTTTATTTTAATATTTTTCATAATTTTTTATTAATTTATGAGAAAAGTATTTAAAATTTTATATTATTTTTAATATTTATTTTAAACTTCGCTTTACATTTTAAGTTATTTTTTTAATTCTGCGTGTGTAGATTTAATGTTTTAGTTTAGTGTGGGTCAATAAGTGTCTTATACAGGGCGGTTATAATATAATATGAGTATATATATTATATATATATTATATATATACTATTATATAGTATTATATATATGTATAATATATTAATATTATATAATATTATATATATATATATATATATTATTATATATATATATATATATTATATATAGTAGTATATATATATATATATATTTATGTAAGACGAATTAGAATGACAGTTATTGATATTTTATTTACAGAACTTATTTTTATGTTTTTATTACAAATGGGATTATATTGACAGCGTCTGGTAAATGTTATGTGCCTTGATTTTTTTTGTCGTTTATTTAAGGGAAACGTATCTATGATTAAACACCTATTTTAATCAATATAAACAACTATTACTTCAAGGACTACTAATAATAATATATATATATATATATATATATATTATATATATATATTATTATATATATATTATATATTATAAGTATATTATATATATATATATAGTATATATATATATATATATCTATATGATTATTATATAATATATATATAGAGTATATATATTTATATATATATATATATATATATATATATATAGATTTTGTTGCTGTTAACTAATATATTTATTTGTTCTCTAAATGTTAATTTTTCGTCAATACGACGCCTTTTTTAGCACTCCTTAATTTTATATAATTTATTTATATTTAAAAATTATTTCCTATATTTTTATTGCTTATCATAATATATGAAGATTTTTGCAACTTTATTGATAGTTTTTTTGCTCTTTTTTTGCGTCGATCCATATAATGCATGAGATGGAATTATGAAATTTGTGATAAACGATTTCGGGGTTTGTCACTAGTCAAATAGATATATCGTATATAGAGAAATAAATGGTGCTAATACGGATTTTTGTTACCAATCATTTTAGTTTATTGTATATCAGAAAGGAAAGCGCTTAATTGGACATATTGGTTTCCTTTTCTCAGATAATATCAAACCCATCAAAACGACAACATTCTCATCTGATCTACCACATGTTTAGTTTTCTCCTCTCTGGAACTAGAAATCCTGTTGAGGTTAGGTGAAGGGTTTCATTCAGAACTTTCTCATCTGAACTCCAAGATGATGACGTGTACTTCTGATGATCAAAATTTTTGTAGTAAATGAAAAAAAAATTTTTTATAACCATTATTTTTGAGACGCTTCTGTTAAAAAATATATAATATATGATGTATATTATGTAACATATATAATGTATATTATATTTGTTCTCTTATTTATTTTTAAAGCTATTTTTATTTATTTTTTTTTGTTTAGTTGGCCATATAAAACAACGAAATTTGATTTTACTTCCAGAAATCTGGATTTCATTTTAAAAACTAAATAAATAAAAAATAAATAAATATAAAATTAAAATACATCTTAAGACATTAATAGAAATTCTATTTCGTCACAAACTATTGTAATGGTTTTGTAATGATTTTGCCAACACGCTAAGAGATTTTTCTGATGAAACTTGCAACTCAGACGGAAAAAATTATCTTTGAAACCTATAGAATAATCTAGCTCTGACATCAAAATTACAAAATAAAAAATAATAAAAATTTAATATAAATAGACAGTGGCAACTTGAATAAAAATTTAAATGATTTCAACAAACTATTTTTTATCCTTATTATTTTTAACGCTAATATTTTTGGAGAAAACTATTTTGGCCTTGGCTGCCTTACCCAATCCTTCAAGATATTACATATAAGGATAAGTCACAAGAAGTAGCCTCCGGCTTCTTGCAAGTTTTATCTTTAGAAAAAAAAACACCATTGAGGAACTGCAACTTCCAAAACAGGATAAGCAAGAAAAATTAAAATTATATCCATCTGATGGTGAATAATTTTAATTTTACCTTCCATATTTAATTATGGTGGAATAAATAACAGAACCAATCTGATAAAATAATATTCAATTAGCTATTATTGTAGCAGATAGCCTATTCAAAATACAAAATTAGATTGCTTAGCGAAAATTAGATCTCATATAATAATAATAATAATAAATAATATAATAATAATAATAATAATAATAATAATAATAATAATAATAATAATAATAATAATAATAATAATAATAATAATAATAATAATAATAATAATAATAATAATAAAATAATAATAATAATAAATTAGTGATAATAACTAATAATAATAATAATAATTAATAATAAATAATAATTTTAATAATAATAATAATAATAATAATAGATAATAATAATATAATAATATAATAATTAATTAATAATAATAATAATAATAATAATAATAATAAAATAATTATAATAATAAATAATTAATAATAATAATAATAATAATAATATAATAATAAAATAATAATAATAACTAACAATAACAATAACAATAAACATAACAATAACAATAACAATAACAATTAACAATAATTAAAATAATAATAATGAATAATAAATCAATAATAATAATCAATAAAATAATAAATAATAATAATAATAATAATAATAATAAATAATAATAATAATAATAAAACATAAAATAAAAATAATAAAAAATAAATAAATAAATAGGATTAATATGTCTATTTTAAACTTTTCAGATAGCCACAACTACATACGTGGTAAATGAGTTAATCTCACAGAAGAGGAAGAAATCATCACCATATAAGAGGATAGTTTGATAATTTCAGTTCTTATATAAATTTGTATTAAAGTAAAAATCTCTCACTAAAATATAACTCTTCTTATTTGGAATTTTATTTTCCTAGGAAAAACTTAAAAACACCTATATCGGAATTCTCTTTTTATTATTTTCTTTCATACTCTTTAATTTTCCTTTGAGTCATGGAAGAATATTTTTTTTTATTTTTAAATTCAATAAATGTTAAAATGCTGAACTACTTTTATAATGGGAAAATATTTATAGTCATCAAGGATGTTGAGGTCTTGCATATTTTCTTCAAGCTAAAAACTGGGAGATTCTAGAACTATTTTGTAAAAAATTTTCAGATATTGGATTCTCATTACGAAATTAATTCTTGAAAGACTAGAATTATAAGCAAGATGATCTGTTCCTAAGGACTTTATAGCTTACAGAATGTTAGTCAAAATAAGTCTATGTATTTTTAAGCGTAATTACAAAATGCAATAAAATTGTTTGAAAATTGTTGTCTATTTATAAAATTCAAAGGAATGGGGAGGGGAACCAACACAAATCATGAATTGTTTCATTCAATTATTAATTATGGTAATGAATTAAAAAATTATAATACTGCCGTCATTGGAAAAACAATAAAATTTAAAACATTCCAATGGAAAAACGGTTATCACTAATTTAATTTAAATTTGACTAAAATTACATTTCACTACGAAATGTTTAAAGATAACTAAATTTAAGTACCTCAAAATATATATTTTCTTTCTCCTAAAAATTTTCAGTTAAAAGACTTTCTATGATTTTAACGATGTACCTTTTATATATATAAA
Source organism: Trachelipus rathkii (assembly GCA_015478945.1). Taxonomy (NCBI): domain Eukaryota; kingdom Metazoa; phylum Arthropoda; class Malacostraca; order Isopoda; family Trachelipodidae; genus Trachelipus; species Trachelipus rathkii. The sequence goes on along the minus strand of JABUQX010013064.1, from coordinate 5,318 downwards.
AAGATAATTGTTCATACTCTATATAAAAATATTTAAGTCTAAAAGGAAAAAGTATTAAAAAAAATTTAAAAACATCTTGATAGTTTTCCAATTCTTTATTATAATTGTTTTCTTTTTTTATATTTTATAGTCTTTTCTCCATTCATATTTTTTTTTCTTTTTTGTAGGAAATGGTCCCAATATAGGGAAACGTATCAATCATTCCAGGAACTCTCAACTCCAATTTTCTCTGAAGTGACTAATGATATATATATATATATATATATATAATATATATATATATATATATATATATATATATATATATATATATATATATATATATATATATATTACTATATACTACTAATATATGAAAAAAGATACTGTATAGTATATATATTAATATATGAAATATATAATATAATATATTAATATATATAATATATAGAATTATTATTATATATAATATAGTATATATACATATATATATATATTATATTATATAGTATATATATATATATATAATATATATATATATGTATATATCATAATATATATAATAATAATATACTATATATATATATAGATAGATAAGTATAATATAGAATATAGACAAAGATATGATATAGATATAGATTAGATATAGATATTGATATAGATATAGATATAGATATAATATATATAATATATTATATATATATATATATATAATATCAATATATATAATATAATAGTATATAGAATATATACCTATATATATATATATACTATATATATTTAAGATTATATACTAATATAATATTTATATAGCCAACCAAATGAAAACAATATATGAAGTATAAATATATATTGTTAATTATATAGTTATGAAATATGATACTATTTAGCTTATATTTCTACCTTATAGTATATATTTAGAAATATCATATATATATATACTATATATATATATATATATCATATATGATATTATATATTATATATATACTATATATATATATTGTACTATAAATATATATATATACTATATATATATATATATATATATATATATATATATATATATATTATATATATATATATGTATATTATATTATATTATACAATATATATATAATATATAATATCATATATATCTATATATATATATATATATATAATATTATATATATCATAATATATATAATAATATTATACTATAGTCTCAACTATACCTATATATATATATGGTATATATATATATATAATAATAATATAATATATATATATATAATCATATATATATATATATATATATATATATATATATATTATACTATATATTATATATATTATATATATGTTTTGGAGTGTTAACATGATCCTTATGAAAGAGGCTAGAATAGGTCGCCAGCACCTGCTGGATATAAGAACCTTGCAGATGCAAAGTTGGCAAATTAGAATTCACTAATTAAAGAAAACTAAGGCACGAATAAATAATATATATATAGAATACTACAGTATAGATACCTAAATATATATATATATATATATATTATACGTAATAATATAATACTACTTAATATAATATATACTATAATATGATATATAATTATATACATATATATAATATATATATATACTATATATGATATATATATTATATATAATATATATATATATTATATATACTATATAGATACTTATATATATTAGCTTATATTAATATTAATGATCATATATATAATAATATATATAATATATATATAATATAATATATCATAGGCGACTCTTGCACTCGTGCTACTCGTACACTCGTGGCTACTCGTTGTGCTCAGCACGAGTCAACATTATAGAAACGATCTATTTTCAAATTATATAATGTTACGATAAAATTCCTCTTATTTTTTTTGGAAAAGTTGGTCAAATAAATGAAAATTTTATTATGCAAAATTAAAACGAAAAATGCGTAAGAATAACCGCATAAATAAACCCTCTTTACACCACTTAAAATATTGGCTAGCCAGTTCATTCCCAGATCGAAATCGGCGAGATTAGCACGCGGTAACTGGAATTTAGAGTAACTCTTAAATATTAAAGATTGTTCATGCGAATCAACTATTAGAATAACGATAGATAAGAGGAAAAGCGTTTTAGAAGGAGAAACTCAAGAATTTGCAAATATAACTTGATATATTATGTACATATATGATATATATATATATATATATATATATATATATTAATATATATATATAATATTATATATATATATATATATAGAGAGAGCAGAGAGGAGAAGAGAGAGAGAGAGAGCATAGGAGAGCACGAGTAGTAAAAAGTTACTGGAGTCGCCACTGATATATACTATAACTATATATATATATATATATAGTATACGATATCATATATATATAATAATCCATATATATAATATATATATAAAATATATGAATATATAGGCCCTATATATATAATATATATATATAATATCTATAATATATTATATATATATTATAATAATATATATTATAATATAATTATATATAATAATATAATATATATATATATATATATATATATATATATAATATATATATAATATATATATATATATATATATCAATATTATCTATTATATATATATATATTATATATATATATATATTTATATATATTCGTCGAAGTCCAAGATCCTTGTAGATCTTCTAACCCCCTTTTCCTTGCATGGGATGCCTTAACACAGGACTCGCTAAATAAGATCGTTAAGATACACATTCTTCTTTTTGCATTGATATTTCCTTTTGCTCCCATTCCTTTATGGGAGTGGGAGCGAATTAATCGCCAAACACGTAAACACTCTTTTCAAACTTATATCTCGGATGTCAACTCCACTCTCCCCTTCCTTTAGGGTGGAAAGTTGCACAGAAAATAACTTGTCGCTCCAACAACTCATCCACAGTTCTACATTGTGGGTCTGATATAAGCGACACAATCTGCGTTCCTGCTGCTGTTGCAGATGCATTAGGTTATAGTTTTGCTAGCCGCTCGATCTCTCTCCGCTATCCTGAAGCCTTTCAAAAACTGAGAACTAACTTTCCACTGCCAGACTTTTAAACGGTGAAAGGGGAAGATCATAACTAAATCCGTTTTTTTTTTTTACACTCGCAAAGTATCAAGCTGCACTTTCGAATAGCAACGATGGTGCCCTTGGCCCAGACATGGTTTGGTACATTATGCTCGGTCATATATACCCCTTGTCATCAGCTCATTTGCTGGATTTGTATAACAGAATCCGGATAGAATCTTCTTTTCCATCTATTTGGAATACAGTTCTTGTAATTCCTATTCCCAAACCTGGGAAAGATTCGAAGTTGGCGGACAATCAGAGACCAATTTCGCTGACCTATAATTCAAGTAAATTAGTGGAGAAAATGGTTTCAGGCCGCTTTCCCCTTGTTCTGGAGAGTCACCAGGCTTTTTCAAACTTCCAGTTTGGATTCCCAAAAATCGGTCGACCGCGGATCCCATGTTAAAACAGGACAATGACATCCGGAAAACCTATTCAACTGGTGGGATAGTTCTTGGTGTCATTTTTGACCTTCAAAAAGCTTATGACACAACGTGGAGAACTGGGGTTCTCCTTAAACTCCATCTAATCGGTTTCCGTGGAGAACTTCCTCTTTTCATTAAATACCTTCTGTCAAATATATAAATCCAGGTTCAGTACTCTTCTATTCTGTCAAGGCACTTTATTCTGGATGAAGGCGTTCCTCAGGGTAGTGTCCTAAGTGATTTTTATTTGCTCTCGGATTTAATTTTTTCAACATCTCTTTTCAAAAGGTGCTGCATTTCTCTTTCTCTTATATATTTCTTCTTATTCCCTGCTCCCACCATTTACTTGGTTCTGACCTCTCTCTTTCCAAATCTAACCACTCTGCTGCCTTGTTAATGACATCATTCCTATCTCATTCCGCAGTTCACGGAGATTTTACTCCAGTGTTTACTGACGGCTCTAAAACAGAGGGGAGTGTGGGTGCGTCTGCTGTCTTTCCTGATCACAACCCTCCCATACTATCCCCCCTCATGCTTCAATTTTTACTGCAGAATTAGTGGCTATAATGATTGCCGTTTCTCGAATTCTATTCCTTAACCAAGACCACTCTTATGTCATTTATTCAGATTTGCTCAGATTTTTCCAGGCGCTTAAATCCCCTTATTCTTTAAACACAATGGTATCCGCTTTACAACAATTTCTTCAGCTGCTCCACTCCTGTAAGATACAAATCATTTTATGTTGAACCCCCTTTCATGTTTGGTGGTAACTGGCAATGAAATCGTCGATATAGAAGCCCAAACGGCCGCCTCCCATCAACTGATTACTATCCTGCTCTCCGACGTGGCTTTCGGTCCTATTTGCAAGAGTGCTGGACGAGTGATCAGCAAGGAGCGAAACTAAGAAATATGATGCCGAGCACTGGTGAGTGGTCTTCCTTCAGCCAACTTACACGAGTTGATACTTGCATGCCTCCGAATTGGCCACACCAATATCACTCAATGTCACTACATGTCACGAGACCCTACTCATCTGCAAATTTGCCGTCGCCATACCCAGCGATCTGTTCACCATATTTTCATTGATTTTCCCAACTGGACCCCATTCGCCATTGTCATATTCCTACTTTATAGTACATAACACCTTCTAAAAGGTTATCCCATATCTTATCTGAATCTTCCCACTTTACCACTTTGAATCTTCAAGAAATGAATGTTCTTTACAGTATATAATTCTGTTATGTAATATTAGGAATATTTATAATGTAAAAATATTTTTTAATATTTATTTAGTTTTTATTTATTTTTCACTGAATATTCATTTCTCCATTCAAATTTTCTTTCACATTTAAAATATGTTTAAGCTAGGATCCACCCTTGGAGGTGACTATTCAACCAAGTGTGGCCGCTTCTTTGAGGGCAGTGGTGGGTCCTGTACATTAACTCAATATATATATATATATATATATATATATATATATATATATATATATATATATATATATATATATATATATATATATAATATATATATATATATATATATATATATTTACGGGGATTGTCACCGACAGCTCACGGACAGGCCCTATTTATATATAATATAATAATATATATATATATATATATATATAATATATATAATATATATATATATATATATATATATATATATATATATATATGTAATAATATAATAATAATAATATATAATAACTACTATACCATAACTATATAATATAACAACAATATATATATATATAAATATATATATATATATATATAATAATATAATATATATA
>JABUQX010013063.1:50000-54987 GCA_015478945.1 Trachelipus rathkii | reverse complement strand
TATATATATATATAATATATATATATATAGTATATATATATATATATATATATCTATATATATATATATATATTTCAAAAAACCATAAAAGGTAGCAAAATTTTTATTTCAGCAGGACATATCGTGATCGTTACTCTCAACTTTATTAAGCTTTGCATAAATGAAAATAATAAATTCTTTGTATTATTACATTAGATCACATATTAAATTATTTTATTAAATTTGCTATATACATTTTATAAAATATTAAAAAGTGAAGTCGCACAAATCGAATTTTTATAAAAATTTAAGAAAATCTAATTTTTTTACTCAAGAAAAGTTACCAAATTAACATTCATACCTTCTACTCCCGATCTTCAATTCATTACGTTGGAATTCTGTGCAAAATTTTGAAATTCGATAAAAGTCGTTCAAAAGCTAGTCCTTCCTACAATCTTCTCCAAATTTGTTAATTTATAATTTGTTTAACAAATTTTGAGGAGATTGTAGGAAGGACTAGCTTTTGAACAACTTATTATTAAATTTCAAAATTTTTCACAGCATGTAAACATGATAGATTGATGATCGGGAGTGAAAGGTATGAATGTTAATTTAGTAGTTCTTCTCGAGAAAGAAAAAAAAATAGATTTACTTAAATTTTTGTAAAAATTCGATTTGTGCGACTTCACTTTTTAATATTTTATAAAATGTATATAGCAAATTTATTATAATTTTTTATTTCAACTAATGTAATAATTTAGAGAATTTAATATTTTCATTTATGCAAAGCTGAATGAAGTGAACAATAACGTTCACGAAACTTCCTGCTAAAATAAAAATTTTGCTCTGCTTTTTGACATTCTAAACTTATTTTTTAACATATTAAGGGCCGCTTTCCCCAAAATTTCTTAATCCTAGCTTAAGTTATCTTAGTTTAATTTTAATCTGACGTTTAAACGGGCATTCGCTTTCCCCAAAAAATTACGACCTCGGTTTTGTTTATGCCAAGTTTAACAACTTTATTCTAACTTGTTGCAAGGTTGGCAATCCTGTACACTATAAATAGAAATCAGCTGATCGATCATCTGTGATAATCTTATTAGCCTTTCGTTTTCAGTTTTCACTTTTCAAAGCCTATTTCTCGATTGCCGTAATTTTTTTTATGAAGGCATATTTTCATAGTTTCTCAAATGCATGCTTCAAATTAATATTTGATAATTATGGAAAATAAAATGTCTAATGAAAGCAAAGAGACGGTCATAAATTTTGCTCAACAAGAGCGGTTTGTCTAATGGTGAATCTGCAAGAATATAATTGAAAGCAAAACATTGAAAGGAAAGTATAAGTTTAGTGATGAGAAAAGTTACTTATTGTAGATTGTATTGGCTTAGTCAGCCAAACTTTAACAAAAGTATTGATCTGAAAATATATTATCTTCTTGGATATACCAAAATCTAAGGATGGCTGTTAGAATTTGATACTCACTACAATTATTCATATTAATCAGGAAAATGAGAATGAAGTAAATGTGCAAACAACTCAAAAGACTCAAAATATATAGAATCCATAATAATCCAAAGTTAGTGATGAAGAAGGCTTGTATACAAGTACTTTCACTGATTCTTCAGAAATTTTGTTGATTGCTTGCTTATCATATTCAAAAAATTTCCAAAGCTTGGATCCAGAATATTCAGAAAACAATTTGGAAGGGAAGAATACAAGAGTTGGTTCAGATAAAAAACTTAAGAAATCAGTAGATATTTAGCATTTAATTTAAATAAAAAGGAAAAGTATCCCTATTAAAGCTGAGAAAAAAATGTGCCAAAGATTAGCTACATTGGCAGGAAAGAGGATAGAATATGTGGAAAAGAAAAGCAACTGCTCTTAATATTGACACAGAGGGCTGCTGAGGATCAAAATAAATTTCAAAGTAAGACCATGATTTGGTTTAAAGTCTTGCCAGAAGAACAGCATTTAAGAAGAAAATTGGGCCTGAAGAACCTGATGCCAAGATATAATTTTATAAGAGAATCATAGTGCCTTGAAAAATAAAAAAAAATAATATAAATATATATATATATATATATATATATATATATATATATATATATATATATTATATACATTATATATATAATATATATAATATATATATATATATATATATATATATATATATATATATATATATATATATATAATATATATATATATATATATATATATATATATATATATATATATATAATATATACTATTTTTTAATATATATGAGTATTTTTTTGTATATTTATAATATATATTATATATATATATAGTATATATATATTGGAATTGTTGATATAATTTCAATTACCCAGTAAATCCAGGTATAGTATGCATTAAAAATATATGTCAGTGTAGGAAATTCTGGTGCTCAGCTAGTCATATATATATATATTATAGATATATATAATATATATATATATATATATAACTATTATATATATATATATATATATATATATATATATAATATATATATACTGTATATATACTGTATATAACTTATTATAGGAATGGGTTATTTTTGTAGAATTATAGAATTTTTACCAGATTGTTAAGAATTGACATTTATGTTAATTTTTAAGTATAAATGAATGCATGGTACTTAAGTATTTATCTACAGGGAGCTCAGCCCCCCTTACCACCTAACCAGTGAGTGCTGGAAAAATATTGCTTGGGGTATCATGTTTAAGAGTACAAAAAATTAAAAAACAAAAAATATCTGGCAGTAAATATGCTAGAAGTATAAAATTTAGACACTACATAACATTTTTTAAGCTCATTTTTTGAACCTTTTTTTTAACTTTCTTTTACTGATTATTTCAAACAATTCATGTAAATTTTATGAAAATCAGCTGGTGTTGCTATAATTGATAAGTACTTCCATAGAGAAATATTATAAATATGAAATTTATAGACCTATTATTTCATATTGAACATCTTTAAAAGCTGTTAGTACTCACATATTTTTATTTTTCATTGTAATTCCATGGTCTTACATCCATAGTAAAATATTGAGTGCTATACTGGTTACAAAATGACTGATACCACTTATTGATACTAGTTTTATTACATTAAAGCACAGTATTTTTAAAATAGTTTTATAACAAAAGTGATACAAAAAAATGGAGTGGGAGGGGAGAGAAGGAGTTGCTATTCTGATGAGTGATCTGTAGCATAGAGCTATGGTGAGCTTTGGGTGTGGGTGTTAGAATATTAATGATTAAATTTAAATTTAAGATGGTTAAAGTGTGTATGTGGCATTATATGGATCATATGAGGATGATATTAAAGAGAGTGAAATGTATATACTTTCTGAAATGATCTCAATAATGTTTTGGATGGAGTGAGTGGGGGGCTGCAGAGTGGATGTGTTAGGTGACTAACTGATGGATAGGTGATCAAATGAGGAATGTTATAAAGGTGTCTTTGGGGTAGCAGGAGAGAATGAGAATGGTACTAGGGTGATTAATTTTTGTGCTATGAGAGAAATGTGCATGTCTTACTTTTTTCAAACATAAGATTGTCTATAAGTAGCCTATACAAGAATGAGAAAGGGAAGAGATGGTGATGAAGTTAAAAGTATGGTTGAATTTGTGCTGATGAAGAAGGAGGCATTTAAGTATGTGGTGGATGTTAAATCAGTGAGGAGGTTGGGGATGGGAACATCAGATCATTCATATTGTTTTATGCAAAATTAGGTTAGTGGGGACTTGGATGAAGAGGAAAGAAGTGGAGAAAGTAAGATGTAACACAATTTATACTGTGTTACATCTTACTTTCTCCACTTCTTTCCTCTTCATCCAAGTCCCCACTAACCTAATTTTGCATAAAACAATATGAATGATCTGATGTTCCCATCCCCAACCTCCTCACTGATTTAACATCCACCACATACTTAAATGCCTCCTTCTTCACCAGCACAAATTCAACTTCATCACCATCTCTTCCCTTTCTCATTCTTGTATAGGCTACTTATAGACAATCTTATGTTTGAAAAAAGTAAGACATGTACATTACTCTCATAGCACAAAAATTAATCACCCTAGTACCATTCTCATTCTCTCCTGCTACCCCAAAGACACCTTTATCCCATTCCTCATTTGATCACCTATCCATCAGTTAGTCACCTAAAACATCCACTCTGCAGCCCCCACTCACTCCATCCAAAACATTAATGAGATCATTTCAGAAAGTATATACATTTCACTCTCTTTAATATCATTATCATATGATCCATATAATGCCACATACACACTTTAACCATCTTAAATTTAAATTTAATCATTAATATTCTAACACCCACACCCAAAGCTCACCATAGCTCTATGCTACAGATCACTCATCAGAATAGCAACTCCTTCTCTCCCCCTCCCACTCCATTTTTTTTGTATCACTTTTGTTATAAAACTATTTTAAAAATACTGTGCTTAAGTGTAATAAAACTAGTATCAATAAGTGGTATCAGTCATTCTGTAACCAGTACAGCACTCAATATTACTAAGGTGAAAAGTTTAATATACAGTATTTGTTAAAATTTTGTTACACCACTCTCTCCATTCCTTATATATATATATATATATATATATATATATATATATATATATATATATATATATATATATATATATATATATATAATTATATATATATATTATATATATATAAATATATATATATATAGTATATATATATATATATATATATATATAATATATAATATATATAATAATATATATATATATATATATATATATATATATATATATATATATTATATTATATACTGTATATGTGTGTGTGAAAATTTGATATACAGTATTTGTTAAAATTTTGTTACACCACTCTTTATCCTTTATATATATATATATATATATATATATATATATATATATATATATATATATATATATATATATATATATATATATATATATATAATATATATATATATATTATAATA
>JABUQX010013063.1:30000-42500 GCA_015478945.1 Trachelipus rathkii | reverse complement strand
GTAATACTGTTAACTGAATGTTCAACTAATGTAAGTAATGATTTGACACTACCTAGTTGATTAAGTATGTTGTGGGTTGCAAGTGATCTGTTTTGGAATTCAATTAATTTTTGTAAGTTAATTTGAAATTCTGATAATGTTCGGGTATTTGACTTTAACTGTTCTTTAAGCTCATTAATTAGTAAATTTGAAGTACTCGCAAAGGTTCCTAAAATATTTATCTTTTTCCTTAAAAATTTAATTTGTTTGTCAGTAGCGGTACCAAATAAAATATTAAGAATATCTCCTCCCAATTCGAAAGCAGCTCTTTTGTATCTTGTTTGGGAGTGAATCCATGGTAAACTTTTAATTTCAGCTAATTTAAGGGATATTACTTTAGTTCTAATTTTAATGAGTTGAAATTCCCATTTATGTGCTCTTTGATTTATGGAAATATTAATAAAATTATCATTAAGGGGAGGCTGTACTCGAAATTTCAGTTTCTATCAATCGTGAAATGAGTACTTTTTATTTAAAAAGGAACTATTACTCTATGTATTCCTCTTTATTTCGTTTCAATAGACTTCATGGTTTGGGATTTATGGGGGGCTGAAGGGGCAAGTTCTGAATTTTTACCGTTTTAACTGAAAACCATATAAATACTTTATTTTTTAAGATATTTCAATAATTTTTTCACGAAAGTTCTAGAATAAAGTGTAGTCAAAAAGATATAATCATTTGCCTTTGAAATTCAATAAAAAAATAATTGGTAAGATCAAATATTCAATTTGAATTTCAAAATTTCAAAAAATAATTTCAAGGTCATCACTTCAAACTTGTCTGGCACCAACCCACGGTTTTCAATCTGAATAAAACTTCGTGAGAATCTTCGCCTATATATATATAAATGGCCTGGAAATTTTCAACACAATAGACTTCATTTTTTTTTTTTAGCGAATTTTTTTGTCAGCTGATATGGAAAAAAAGTGGTTTTTGAGAAAAACGCCTATAAAGATTTTGAATGATTTTTTTTCTTTTTTTCAGAAAGTAAAAGATATTACGCACCTCACCTCACCTAAATAAGAGCACCAAACCGCAGTAAAAGTTTTTATTCACACCGCACCGCACCGCACCGCACCGCACCGCACCGCACCGCACCGCACCGCACCGCACCGCACCGCACCGCACCGCACCGCACCGCACCGCACCGCACCAACTCCGTATCTATTTCAAAATAGTTCAGCTCCGACTTTGCATAAATATTTTTACTTTCCAAAAAATTATCTTATAAAAATTTATACTCCGGTTCCGGCTCCGGCTCCAACTCCGGCTATGGCTCCGACTCCGGTTCCGGCTTCGATTCCAGTTCCGGCTCCAGCTCCTTTTCAAAATTGTTCAGCTCCAACTTTAAAGAATTACTTTCAACTGCCAAAAAAAAAATGTTCTTCAGCTCCGGCTCCGGCTCCGGCTCCGGCTCCGGTTCCGGCTCCGACTCCAGCTCCGACTTCGTTTCCATTTCAGAATAGTTCAGCTCAAACTTTGCAAAAGTATTTTAACCTGCAAAAACAATTTCTTTAAAAAAAATTATACTTTACCTAAGGCTCTTATCCGGCTCTGGCTCTGGCTCTGGCTCTGGCTCCGGCTCCGGCTCTGGCTCTGGCTCTGGATCCGGCTCCTTTTCTAAATTGTTCATCTCCAACTTTGTTGAATTACTTTCATCTACAAAAAAAATTCTTGAAAAAAATTTGTTCCTCAGATCCGCATCTGGCTCCGACTCCGACTCCGGTCCGGCTCCCGGCTTCGGCTCCGGCTTTATCTCCGACTTCGTTTCATATTTCTTTGCAGAAGTTTTTTTTTTATTTGTTTCTCCAAAAAATAAATCGCTTAAAAATCCAAAACTTTACTTCGGCTCCGGTCGGCTCCGGCCTCCAGCTCCGGCTCCGGCTCGGCTCCGGCTCCGGCTTCTTTTCATAATTGTTTAGCTCCAACTTTGTACAATTACTTTCATCTGCAAAAAAATTCTTGAAATTTTTTTTTCTTTAGATCCGGCTCCGGCTCCGGCTCCGGCTCCGGCTCCGGCTCTGGCTCCGGCTCCGGCTTCGGCTCCGACTTCGTTTTCATTTCAGAATAGTTCAGCTCCGACTTTGCAGAATTATTTTTACCTGCAAAAACATTTTTTTTTTTTAAATTATACTTTGGCTCCTGCTCCGGCTCCGGCTCCGGCTCCGGCTCCGGCTCCAGCTCCTATTCAAAATTGTTCAGCTCCAACTTTGAAAAATTATTTTCACCTGCAAAATTAATAAAAATTTATTTCTAAGCTCCAGCTCCAGCTCCGGCTCCGGCTCCGGCTCCGAATCCGGCTCTGGCTCCGACTCCGGCTCCGGCTCCAACTCCGACTCCGTTTTCATTTCAGAAAAGTTCAGCTCCGGCTTTGCAGAAGTATTTTTACCTGCAAAAACAAGTTCTTTAAAAAAATGTATAATTTGGTTCCGGCTCCGGCTCCGGCTCCGGCTCCGGCTCCTGCTCTGAATCTGGCTCCTGCTCAGAATCTGGCTCCGGCTCTGGCTTCGGCTCATTCTCAAATTTGTTCAGCTCCATCTTTGCAGATATATTTTCACCTGCAAAAAATTTCTTTAAAAAAATTTGTTTTTCGGCTCTATCTCCGGCTCCGGCTCCGGCTACGGCTCCGGCTCCGACTCTGACTACATTTATATGATTAAGAAGGAGCCTGATCTTGGGTTGTGTTTGCGAAAATTTATTATAAAATGTGAATAAAACCTAGAAAGATCCTGGAAAGTTGAATTGCAATTTCGAACCTGGAAATGAAATTTTTTAGTTTGACACACCTATAAAAAATATCCTGTATCTTAAAAACCTTTCGGAATTTCGAAACAAAAATTACACCATGATGTAGAGGAGGAAATTTTCTAATAATTAAATTTAGTTCTTATACTAATGAGTTGAAATTCCCATTTATGTGCTCTTTGATTTATGGAAATATTAATAAAATTATCATTAAACGCAGGCAAAAATTTATCTTTTAAAGTATCTACCATTTTGGTGGTTCTAAAGATAGTAGTTTTAATTTCTGATGGGCATTCTAAAGATACAATCAAGTCAAGATATCCTTCAATAAAATTTACTTCACCGGAGTGATACAAAATGATACCTGGCAGTACTCTTGTTTCTTCATTAATGTTAGTGGAGATGGATAAGACTGCAGGTAAAAGAAGTAATGCAAAAACTGGATGTAACATTTTCATTACAGTCTGAAATGATTATTACTTTGATTTAATAATTTAGGTCGCCGTTTCATTAAAGTAAAATTAAAATAATTAATTAAATTATTATTCTTTTTAAAGTTACCTATGATTATACTAGAATTACGTTAATTTTAAAATTTTAAAATTTGAATCAAGTTTGATATGTTTCTGATAATAAATTTTATTAATAAAATCAAGTTTGATAGTTCTCTGATAATTAAAAATAAAATAAACTTCATAAAATGAAATCAAGTTTATTGGATCTTGGATAATAAAACTAAAGATAAGTAAACTTTTAACATTCTGATATATTAAAATGGGAAAATTAAAATTAAGTAAGCTTTAAGTGAGAACTTAAAAAATTATAAACATCTGATTTATGAAAAAGTTTTACTACTATTAATAAAGCTGTTTAAGCATGAGGCTAATTAATATTAATAAAAGCTGATTATATAGCATGAGGCTAATTAATAATTAAAATCAAAATTAAAAAAATTCTTAATATTAATAAAAGCAAGCTGATTATATTTTTATTATTCTAATATTAAAACGAAATTTTTCGATTTTTATTTTGTTTTTCTTTTAAAATAAAAAATAATAATAAAAAAATGTTACTAATAAAAAATAAGTATATAAACGTTTCGTAAAATAAATTTTTCTATTTTTTTATGGGTTTTTTAGTTTCAAAAGAAAAGACTGACCCCTGGGGGCAAAAAAAAATTTTCCGAATTCGTAACGGACATAATAAAAATATGTATACTTATACTAAAAGATTAAGAATAGAAAAGGGTAAAAAGTGTATTTTGTGTATTGTAATAGGAAATATAAAACTTAAACCTAAAGGTTATGAACACAAATAAAATAAAATAAAATATTTATTTACAAATTTTTTTTTAACAATTCTAAGAGATTTTAACTCTTAGGAGGCAAATAGTAGAGTCTATTTCCTCTTCTAGTCATTTCCAATGGCAAAACAACTGGAGGTCTCTGTAATTCTGTTTCAGATGACTCCTTTGTTGCTTCTTCCGTTCTTGGTGGTAGAGATTGAAGAGATTCATGTTCTCTTTGTCTTGTTTGACTTCTTGTAACTCTCTGTTCCACATCCCTCGGACCTCTGAATTGCTGGTGAGGTCTATACGACGGATCTTCTTTTCTATCATCTCTTGGGCCTTCAGATGTTGATAAATCCATAAAATCTTCTGGAGGTGTTACCTCATCATCTTTGGGAAGTGTTTCAGCGGAACTTGGCACATATTCCCCTACAGTTCCATCTGCAAGTGGTGTTACCAAAGCATCCTCTTGTACTTCTGCAATGACAGGCTGTTCCTCATGTTCAGAACTGTCTGAAATATATGAATCCTCTTGTCTGATTGGTGATAGAGACGGTCTATATCCTCTTACTTGAGTTCTTGTTTGGGGAGTAGAATTCATCAATCTACTTCCTTGAGGAGTATCAGGTATTATTTGGTTACAAGAAGTTTGTGTTTCTACTACAGGATTCTGTTGTTCTTGTGGTGAATCCTCTGGTATAACGTTTTGTTCATCATAAAAATTAGGGGGAATCCACGAAGAAGTGGTTGGAGATTCTTGATCATCTTCCTGTTGATCTACTTCTTCAGATTCCATTGTTCTTTCTGTTGTATCTTTTGGGGAATCTAATGTTTCTTGAATAGCATCAGGATTCCAAATCTCATCATTATCAAAAGAAAAATGAGATTCTGTAATCTTTTCTACTGGAATTATTTTTACATTATCCCGGTGAACCGGAAATAATTTTGTTGAATTTAAACATGAAAGCATAAGCTTATTTGGCTCTTTTATTTGATTCACAATAAAAGGTCCTTCAAATCTTCTGTTTAATTTTAGGAACTTTTGTTCTGTTTTCTTACAGCCATTTACAAAAAACATAATCGCCCACTTAATTCTCTTTGTGGTGGCATGTTTGTTTGCTGCTTCCATACTTTAATGTTTCTTTTTCTAGATTTCTCTAGCTAAGTCTTCTTATTGCCCATTCTTTCCACTTACGAACATCTACCTCATCTGAAATGAATTTTCTATTTTCCCGTTTATTTGTAAATGGAAGACATAATCAGGCATTCTCGTAGGGAAGTCTCTTTTATATACCAGCAGGACAAATGTGGGAAATTGATCCAATGGATCTATTTATACGATGTACTTAATTGCTATTTTGAGCAAAAGCATAAGTATTTTGACCAATCTCTGTGATTGTCTTTTACAAAATGACGGAGGAAATTTTCAATATCCGCATTCAATCTTTCAACTACCCCATTTTGGCTTGGTTTGTAGGGCAGAATATTAACCTTTTTTATCCTCCAAGCTTTACATAGCTCTTTGAAGGCAGCTGACGTAAATTCTGGGGCATTGTCCGAGGCTAAAATTTCTGGGCTCGAATGCCGACATATTATTCTTTCTTGTAAAGCTTGAGCAAATTCTTGGCTTGTTCTTGATTTACAAGCGACTAATTCGCAATAACGTGTCAAAACATCTCTGAATACGAGAATGTGTTTGGCACCTGAAATTGAACATGTGGGAAGTTTTCCTATACTATCCACATGTACTCTAGAAAACGGAGTATAAGGAAGAGGCCATCTGTTTATTTCTGCTTTTGGAGGCCTAGGACCTTTAACTTTAGCACAAGACACGCACTGGGAACAGTACTCCTTTACTAACTTACTTAGATGAGGAAAAACGTATCTTTCTCTAACTCGTTTTTCAGTCCTTTGCTGTCCTCCATGCCCACTTCCAAGTGAAGAATGGCAATGATCAATTACTGAGTAGATCATGCTATCTGGGACCTGTATTACATAAGGTTCCTTTCTGGTTGCATAGTACAATACTTTCTTATGGAAAATATGTGGATAAGTTTTAGGGTTTTCCTTAGCCCACTTAACTAATTCTTTTAATCTAGGGCAATTTTCTTGTTCCCTATTGAAAGTTTCTTTCGTTAAAATAAAATCTTTTCTTGGTAGTATTGGTTTCTTTTCTCCTTTGAAAAAATAAACGTTTGGAGCTTTTGCTGGGTGCCTACTCAAATAATCAGGCGGTATGTTAGTTTTTCCCGTCTTATATTTTATAGTTGGCGAAAAACTATTAACAAATAAATTCCAACGGGCTAGCCTACCCGTTTGTTGCTTATTACGAAATATAAAGCAAAGAGGTTGATTATCAGTTAATATGGTGATGGGATAACCAAACACCGTATTTTTAAACTTCTGTAGTGAGAAGACAACAGCCAAACATTCCTTTTCTATAATATCATAGTTTAGTTCACTGCCTCTTAACACTCTTGAAACGAACGATAATGGCTTTTCTTTGCCATCGTCCGACATTTGGTAAAGTACTCCTCCTATTCCGTAGTCGCAGGCGTCTGTACCTATAAAAAATGGCTTGGAATAATCTGGAAAAGTTAACTGAGGTTGAACAACCAATTTCTCTTTTAAGAGTTCAAATGCTTTTTGGTGTTCTTCCTTCCATTCAAACTTAACATTCTTTTTTATTAAGTTATATAATGGTTTCGCAATTAGTGCAAAGTCACTAATTAAAAAGCGAAAATACGAGAAAAATCCTAATAAAGATTGTGTTTCTTTAACACTTCTTGGAGGGACGAAACTCTTCATCGATTCTATCTTCGCTGGATCTGGTGAAATTCCGTCTCTTCCTATTTTAAATCCTAAATATAGTACTGAAGTTTGTAGAAAATGACATTTGGTCAATTTAACTCTTAATTTATTTTCTCTAAATGCAGTAAAAACTTTCTTTAAGTTTTCAAAATGTTCTGCCTTATTTTTACCCATGATTAAGACATCATCTAAATACACTTGGGCAATAGGTCCTAATAAATGGTTTAACGCGACTTGCATCGTCCTAGCATAGGTACTTGGGGCATTTCTATGCCCAAATAATAATCTGGTTGGGCAGAATAATCCTTTCCTTGTACGGAAAGCCATTAATTTCTGTGTTTCCTCCTCGACTTCGAGGGAATGGTAAGCGTCGATTAAATCACAGCTAGTAAAAATTGTACTACCTCCTAGGGACGAAAATATCTCGTCTATTGAGGGCAATGGGTACACATCTGGGACGCTGAAAGAGTTTAAATACCGATAGTCTATACAGACTCTTGGTTTATTTGAATTCTTTTTGGCCACTCATCAATAGAGGTGAACTATGTGGTGAATATATCCTTTAATATTATCCTTTCTTTAAAGCTGCTTTCGGGTGAAATTATCTATGGTCTTCAAATGGCGGATGTTGGGAGACGATACTGTTTTCTAAAAATGATCTTTGGAGCATCTGGAGTAAGTTCTATTTCAAACTTCTGTATGGGACAGACAGGAACTGCATCATCGTCTAAAGCAATGACGTCCTTATATTCCATTAATAAGTCCAAAAGTTCTTCTAAGTGCTCAGGTTTCTGTAAAATAGAAACATCTGCATCTTCTTTACTTAAATTTTCTGTTATAATCTCTCTGTATGCATTTTTCAACTGTTTATCTGACAGATTTTCTGAGCAGGTTACTATACAAGTAGATCCTATTTGCTTATTTTCTGTAGCAATAGCAGTTTTATTAAAATATTCTTTTTCATTAATTTTTAAAATAGGATGACATTTCCCTATATTTTTATTTCTTTTTAAATAAAAAGGTTTGTCACTTAAATTAATATAACTCAAAATAACTTCATTGTTTCTTACTGGGCACACAGAGTTTGCAAAATATAATGGCCCTAAGGAAAAAGCAGGTGTTATTAAACACTTCTTTTCCAGTTTCAAATCTCTTTTACTCTCAGGTCTGACTTTCAAATAACCATAAGATTGAGCAGGTGCCATTGTTTCTTCTATTAATAACAATTGAACTTCTATTTCTTCGTCTGCTATTAAAGGTCCTTCCTCTACTGGAGGAAGTTGTGAATTTTCTTTGTTCTCTTGATGAACAACATTATTTTTATTTATTTCTATCTTTGTAGGCTTCTTCAATGAGCCTTTAATAATTTCTGTCTTTGTAGGCTTCTTCAATGAGCCTTTAGTAATAATTCTCTTTGTAGGCTTTTCCAATGAGCCTTTAGTAATAATTTTCTTTGTAGGCTTTTCCAATGAGCCTTTAGTAATAATTTTCTGTGTAGGCTTTTCAATGGAGCCTTTATTAATTAATCTCTGTGTAGGCTTTTCAATTGAGCCTTTATTAATTAATCTCTGTGTAGGCTTTTCAATTGAGCCTTTATTAATTAATCTCTGTGTAGGCTTTTCAATTGAGCCTCTATTAATTACTGGTTTACAATTATCACTGTAATTGTTTAATTTAAACTTATCATTCCTATTGGAATTATCTATGAAATCTTTTCTATGATTATTAATCATTCTATCTTTCGTAGTTATCTTTTCATCTTGATTCATGAGAAAGTAACTTCCTAATTTGGCAAAGATTTTAACTTTTATTTCGTTATCCTCTTCTTTAAGATTTAAATGTGATGAAGAAAGGTCTATTGTTATAGGTAAGTTAGCTAAAAGACTTGTACCTAATAAAATTCCATTCCAAGCTCCAGTGCTTCCCGTTTTACACACTAAAAAGGTAACTGGGTAATACTGTTGGTGTAGCCTCAAAAGTAGATCAACTTCTCCTATAGGATGGATCATCTGAGTTCCAATCCCTTGAACTATAATACTAGCTTCTTTAAGAGACAGTTTAAATCTTCCTTCTCTTTCTATTTCCTTTAATCTATCCAACGAAATCAAACAGGTTGTGCTCCCTAAATCTAGTAGGCTATGAACTTCAACCTCGTTCTGACCTTTTGTTGGAGTCAAAAATATTGACAAAAAATAATGACATCCCAATTTTGGGGGTCTAATTCCTACACCAAAGAAGCTGGAGGTTACTATAACACCTCTCTTCTTTAAGCTTGAAGTATTTTTCTTTAATTTTAATGTTTCTATTTACCATTTCTTAATTTAAAATCTTTGCCTGTAACAAAAAAGTTTCCTCTCTTTGCAGAGAGATCTGTGCTAAAAACGGTTTCGTTTCTCTTCTTCATCTTTCAGCTCCAGATATTTTCTTCTTGTTCTGGATCAAGCTTGATGATTGGTAATCAATGAACTCTGGTTGTTTTTCTTAGGACTTCTTACCTGATAGCTTACCGCCTCTTCTTGAGTAAGAGTTTGTCTTTCTGGTATTTGAATCATTCTTTATCTCGACTTTTCGAGCTTTAACCCCGTTATCAAAGTCATTGGGGTTATTGTATGGTATTACCATATTATTTTCATTTTCATTAGGGATCCACACAGGGGCATTCTTACAATTAGACGTCGAACCCCTGGCATGGAATTTCCTACATACTCTGCAATATGTGGTATTCCAACCACAGTTTCGGGAATGATGACCTAAAGATTCACATTTTAGGCAATAGTCCATTGACTTTATTTCTTTACTGGAGAGTTTCTTAACTACTCCCTTATTAAGTCTTATATTTGGAGAAGGGCTTGTTCTTTTTCCTGAAAATTTAGAAGTATTATTTTTAATTAAAATTTGTGAAAGAGTATCAGGAAAACTAAAAACAATTTATATGTAGTTCTTTCTTTTCTAACTTCACTGTTATTAGTGCTATTGTTCTCTGTATAGAATACTCTAGCTGTATTTCTTCTATCTTGTTCTGCTCTATGGTTAGTTTGGAACAAGACTCCTTCTTCTATCTGGCTAAGTTTCTCCAAAATTTCTACGAAACTTAAGTCAGGATTAAAGACTTTTAAAACTTTTTCTCTAAGTCTTCTATGATCTCTGAGTTCTTCCATACTCTCTAAAATCTTAGTCATAATTAAGATATTTATCTGTTGAGAAGTAAATCCAAAGGAAGTCTCGATATCTATGAGTTTTTTCTGATATTCCCAAAGGAGATTCTTCAAGTCCAACATGAATTCAGTAAGAGTTACATGTGGTCTCCTTTGAAATTTCATGAACTGTTTCAAAAGACAGAAGATTGTCTCGGTTTTTTCTGGTTTGAGAAAAATCTTCAATTGAATCAAAAAGTCTTCTAGGGTCTTGCACCTAGAAAAACTATTATCTTTCAGAATATATTGGCGGGCCTCTGATGTGAAATCAGAAGAGATTGTAGTCTTAGCATAGTCTATTTTCTGTCTTTCAGTTATTAGGCCTAACGTGCGTATCTTCTCCTGCAACGTAGAAAGATAATCTTCAAATTTAATCCCTACCCAAGCTTGTGTCTTGGTATTTCTTCCATACAATTTTAATTCTTTAGGCAATTCTGGAAATGGAGGGGTAAACGCAGCGTTTGGATAATATCCTCCATAAGGGGGTCCATATGGGTATGGATTGTAACCAGGTTGCATTGTAGGAAGGGGTTGTTGCCAACCTGTGGGAGGTGGCTGCATACTTAAAGGATTATTTAAAATATTTTGGGATGGCCCCCACGGATTCTGAGGTTGTCCTCCATATAAAGTATCACTTGCTTGGTTCTGTCCCCAAGTTCCACTAAATTCACTCCTATTGTTAAATATTTCTGTTTGGCCATTCCAGGAAGGATAAGTTTTCTTTTTATTTGAAGGGGGAGTGGCCCCCGATGCATTTAAATGTATATTAAAGGTATTGTCCAAAACATTTGTCTTTTGGAGCACCTTAGGTATTCTTGCTGTATTTTCTGTATTTCCTGGTTGATGCCAGTCCCAAGCTGTTCTCTGATTTGGGTTTAAAGACATTGTATCAATGTTAGAAGGAGGTAGATATACTGGAGGAAGTCCCATATCCTTTTGTGTGGGTTCCCTTATCTTGGGTTTTGCTCCTTTATTCTCTTCTGTTTTCTGTTCATCAGTAGTCTTCATTTCTGTTATATCATGTTCTTCCTCTTTATTAACATCTTCTGTATTGTCTGTTTTATTTGTAATCATCCATGTCTCATCCGTGTTCTCTGTTGAATCTTTATTTTCTAAGTCTTTATTATCCCCTTCAGCTCCTCCTGAAGCTCCATTAGGGTCAACTGGTCCGGCTATAGCCCTTTGAACCAGGTAGCAGAGAATGAGAAACAATGTAGAAAATACGAAGACTGTTAAGACTATTGGTTCAAACATAGTCATGATTAATCTTTAATTAATTCAAGTTAATAAATTTATAAAGTTTCTGAATTATTAAACAATCCTATTTGATTGTTAATACACTATAATGTTTCTTAAAATGTTTCTAAATTTAAAAAAAACACTATGTTTCAAAATATATTTTTTCAAAATATTTCAAAAATATTCAAACTGTTTTCTAATATTTTTCAAAAATTTTCTATGTTTCTGTTAAGTTCTATTTAAACTCAAACAAAAGAATTAACAGAAATAACTCTTTTCAATTATTAATTGAAATTATTTTTATTCAATTTCAATTATTAAACACTGTTTATAGTTATTCACTATTAAATTTAAATACTGTCTATAGTTATTTACTATTAAATTTAAAAATTTAAAATTTAAAATTTAATCACTTTAGTTTAATTAAAAATAATTTTTTTTCAAAATTATTTAAAAATATCAAAGTTCTAAGTTCAAAAATATAAATAATTTTCTTTTCAAAAATTATTTAAAATATCAAAGTTCTTAAGGTTCAAATTAAAAATAATTTTCTTTCAAAATTATTTAAAAATATCAAAGTTCTAATTTCAAAAATAAAAATAATTTTCTTTCAAAATTATTTAAAAATATCAAAGTTCTATTTGATAATTATATTTAATTAGTTTTCTGCACTGTAATTAAGAAATTAAGAAGATAGTTGTTTCTTAAATGTTAATGGTCATTTTCTGGACCTTATTCTGTCAAAGGCTAAGCAGTGACCTTTGTTTGTTCTAATGTTCTTCGAAGTTCTTCAAAATTGTTCTATAACTCTAGTTTGTTCTAAAGTTCTTTTGTTCTTCAAAGGTGAACTATATTTTTCTATTAAATATTTTCTAAGTTGGAATCAATGGTTGATCTGTGCATTTAATTCCCAAGTTTTGTTATAAAGTTCTGTTATAAAGTTCTTTGTGATGAAACCTTTTCTGAAGGTTTTTGTGTGTGTTCTCTAGAACAATTTCTACAAATTTTGTTCAATTAGAATGTTAAAAAACAAATTTTCTCTGTTCTTTTGTTCAGTTGGACATGTTCTCTAATGACCTGTGTTCTATTAGAACATTTTCTGGTGTTCAACTAGAACAAATTTTTTGTGTTCTGGCGTCAAAAAATAGAACAATTTCTGTGTTCTTAAAAAAGGACTTTTCTAA
>JABUQX010013063.1:0-2500 GCA_015478945.1 Trachelipus rathkii | reverse complement strand
ACCCAAAACCTTTGCCAAGCAGTTAAAGGTGGAAAATCAACCAGACTTTTTGTGAGTACAAAAATTAAAATTTTTACACAAAATAGACTTCACACTAAAGTTAAATTAATAGGAAATTACACAAAGGGTATATGATATACTATCGTCTTTGGACTTTAATATACGTTATAACTTCATTTTGTGGAAATTTCAAAACACAAAGAGGTGTTAAAATATAAATAAAACAAATGTTATTGTTTTCAAAAAAGTTACAAGAAAAATTTTTAAAAAACAAATTTGTGACAGATAAAATTCACCATAAAAGCCATTAGAAAAAAGGCTACTTATGTTTTTTGGTAAAAATAAAAAAAACAAGATTTTTTAGAAATATTTTAATATATAAAGAATATATTAAATTAATTTTTGATTAATGACTTTTCGCTGTAGCTATTGTATTTTTTTTTTTTTTTTTTTTGAAGCAAGAATAAAAAAAAAAATAATATTAAAAAATCGTTGAATTGCATTCTTTTCTTGATATGGGTTCCTGAGGGAAGTTTTTTCAAGGATATATATAGAAAGGTATGCAAATTAACACCTTTTAAAGTAATTAATTACGAGTCGGTTAATTAAATTTTTTCTTATTAGTAAACAGATAGAGTAGGAGTTAGTAAATCAATTCTGCTGAAAAAAATTTTTACTAATTATAAAAAATTAAAAGTAATTAGAGCTATAGAAAGATTAAAGAAAAAATCGAAACAGTAGATAGTAAAGCATAAATTGAAATCTAAAATAGTTGTGTCAAATAAGGTGTGTTCGTGAATTCGTTATTATTCATTCAATATAACATATGAATAGAATTGTAGGGAGCTAAGGAGTAAGAATTGAGGAAGGAGAAAGTCACTGGATGGAGAATTGCATTTAGGGAAAGGGAAATTGCCTCCAGAGAGAGGATTCGAAATCTTGCCCATTGATCCCTCATTTTCTTCCTTCATTTCTTACCCCCATTTCTCTCCCTTTTCTGCGCACAATTATATACACACACAACACACACACACATCATATATATATATATATATATATATATATATATTATATATATATATATATATATATATATTTTATTTATATATATATATATATATATTATATATATATATATATATATATATATATATATATATATATATATATATATATATATATATATATATATATATATATATATATATATATATATATATTTTTTTTTTTTTTTTTTTATAATAATTAAATTTATTAATTACTTTTTTTTTTATTTATTCTTTAATTATATTTGTCGTAGACCCGCGAATTATTTAACCCAGGTGGTAAAATTGCGATTTCGGTTATTTTTAACCCGTTTTTTTTTAAACCCGGTTTTTTTTAGTGAAGGCTTAAGAAGCCAAGTGTTTTTTTTTCTTTTTTTGAGTGAATTAAAAAATAAGTTTTTTTTTCAATTATCGGAAATCCGTAATTTAGCAAAAATATAATTAATAATTATCAAAGTAAGGTAAAACCTTTTGGACAAGACCCAGACCACCCAGAAAGTAGTTACTAATACCAAAGGTCACCAAAGGTCACCAAAGGTCACCAAAGGTCAAATGTTCAGAAAAAGGTCAGAAGGTCACAAAGGTCAAAAGGTCAGAAAAAAGGTCAATAAAGGTCACCAACCCAGAAATTGCCCTAATTGACCCAAAATTCAGAAAATTATTATATTTTCGATCTAAAACATTAGAAATTGTTTTCTTTGACCTAAAAAATAACAGAATTGTTATATTTAGCTACAGAAAAATTGAAAATTTATTTTACTGACCTGTAACATTTTAAAAATTATTCTACTGCAACAGAGATTATAAAAACCACAAATTATAACAGAATTGGAAAAATAAATTTGTTGGTATATAAATTGATTGATTTCAACCCAGAGAACAGTTAATAGAAGAACATAGAACAATTTTGAAGAACTTAAGAACTTTGAAGAACATTAGAACAAATAAGGGTCACAACCTTTGACAAAGAAGAACAAATAAGTTGACCTTTAACATTTTAAGAACACACCCGACTAGAAAAAGGGGATAGTTGATTCTTAATTACAGTGCAGAAAACTAATTAAATATAATTATCAATCAGAACTTTGATATTTTTTAAATAATTTTGGAAAGAAAATTATTTTTATTTTTGAAAATAGAACTTTGATATTTTTTTTTTAAATAATTTTGAAAGAAAATTATTTTTTTTTACAATAGAACTTTGATATTTTTAAAATAATTTTGAAAGAAAATTATTTTTATTTTTGAACTTAGAACTTTGATATTTTTAAATAATTTTGAAAGAAAATTATTTTTATTTTTGAACTTAGAACTTTGATATTTTTAAATAATTTTGAAAGAAAATTATTTTAATTGAACTAAAGTGATTAAATTTTAAATTTTAAATTTTAATAGTTAATAATATAGACGTTTTAAATTTAATATGTGAATAAATATTTTCTTTAATCCCTCTC
>JABUQX010013062.1:42500-50949 GCA_015478945.1 Trachelipus rathkii | reverse complement strand
GAGACAGAGAGTAGATAATTATATTCATGATTATTTAGGTCTTTAAATAGTTTCTCAACAAAATATAATAATAATGCAATATAATAATAACTAGGAAATATAGTTGTAAAAATGCAAAACTACAATTACTTACAACCATGCGCGTCATTACTCTGCAATTTATGAGTGGATATATTAGTATATTTATGATGTAAACAAGAAATTTTTCTTATTCATGAAAGTTAAGCTAATAGGAATACTAGAGATAATATATTATTAAAAAATTTAAAAAATTTAAAATAAATTTAAATATTATACATTGACAGTACTAATAAAAGAAGATTATGGGGTGAAAAAGGAATTAAATTTATACATTTTCCATGACTAAAATGAGAGAGCAGTATATTCTTAAGTATCCATATATAATGAAAATTAAGAGTATGATAGCTTACATTAGTTTAATTAATTTACGTTTAATTAAAAAAATGAGAGGATATAAGCTCAGTTATTCTTGTAAAAGTTGAAACAAATAAAGTCAGTTTCTTGTTTGAGTAATAGATTAAATTGATCGATACATCAATTAATTAGTGAAGAGCTCAATTTAATAAGAAAACTTATTATAAGATAATATTGTTTAAATATTATTTAATAGGGGGTATTGCAAGAAAGTATAATGGAGAATAGTTGATTTGTAAACTAGATATTAGGTACTATTATACAGCATATACTATATAAAGGTACCAGTTGTGGTTCCATAGTTTATATGTAAATTAGAATATAAGGCAAGGATAAGGAAATGCATCTCTATCAATCCTTCATATGGTACATATAGAATTTATTTTGTATTTCGTTCTAATAAAGATAAAAATTTTAAATAATTGATATTGAAGTCTTTTTCCATTTCATACAAAAAAGTATTATTTAAACAATTTCAAAGGATTATTTTTCAATATTTGAATCCAATCTACAATAAAGAATTTAATATCTAAGATCATATTAAAGAGATAACTTATATCTTTTATGAAATATATAATATTTTATTATTAAGGATATATCTATTGAGATATAAAAGGATTAAGAATGATGACGCCACTATAGTTCATTTTTGCTTATTGAATTTATTATTTTTATTATTTCTTTAGTTTATCTTTAAATTTTTCAATATTTTAAATTTTGATTTTAATATAATTTTGTTGTAAAATTTTTTATTTAGTTCTGTAATTGAATATAGGGATCAAGTGAATATATAGTCCGTAAACGTAGTTAACTTGGATTAATTAAAAGTTTGTTTCCCTTATTATTTATTTTTAAAAGTGGTTTTAAAAAATATATTATTTATAATATATTAGTACAGATGCTATTAGAGTAGTCATGAATATTAGATGACTCATTTTAACTGAAATTCCTAAATTAATATTTATATATATATAATTATATATATTTTGTAAAGAAGTAACTTTTAAAACTTTACTACAATGAATGAAAAGTATTTATTGCTTCTCCCTTTGAAACTTTTTCAAGTATTATATCTTTTTTTGAATGTTAATTTTTTATGACAAAGCTAAGCATTATTAATATATATATTAATAATATATACTATATATATATATAATATATAATATATTATATTAATATATATTATAAATAGATATATTAATATATATATATATTTAATATTAATATATATATATATATATATATAAATATATATTAATAATAATATATATATATATATATATATATATATATATATTTAAATAATATATGTATATTGATATATATAATATATATAATATAATTAAATATATATATTTTATATATTAATATACTATATATAATATTATATAGTAATATATAAATAATATATATTTATATACTACTATATATATAGTATATATATATAATATATATATATATATTATATTATTAATATTAATATATATATTATATTATATATATTATCTATATATATATATATATATATATTATAATATATATATATAATACATATATCAGTATAAAATAATGGATATCATATGCTTATGTTATCTTAAATAGACTTTTATCCTCAACATATATGCTATTATAATAACTGAGCGTTGATTGTACGGATACAGAAAGGATATACATATGCTTTATGATTCCTCTATTGAACTTTTTCTACAATATGCTTATTATTTTACGGTTATCGATGTAACGGATTCTAGAAAAAGTGATATCATATGCACTTTATAGTATCCCTTACATACTAGAAATACTTATTTTCTCAACATATATTGCTATATATCCGGTTAATACAGTGTTTATATACTCGGTATTTCAGTAAAATAGTGAATATTCAATTAAATGCTTTATGTTCCTTCACATTAGACTTTTTTCACACACATATATTGACTTATACGGTACGTTGTAAGGATTTGGTAAATATTGTTACATAAGGTTATTAAATCAAAAAGAATCAAATGAAATGATATTTATATTTTCTGTTTATGAATAGTATAGAATAAAGATAATTTATATAAGAATGAGAATATATATATTAAATAATACATAATTGTATCACTAAGGTAGAAAATTCAATTTAAGGCTCCAATAATATAGGTAATAGAAGAGTATAATCAAGTAATCATTAGCTGCAGATACAAAAAATATATAGAGAATGGATTATATCACTTGTACTCATACTAATGTGGCTCGCCAGTAAGAGGACAACAAGCAGCACGGTATGAAGGGAATATATTGAGATTGGGTTTGCTGTATAACTCCAAAAGGGCACACAGTCTATGGTCTATTAACGAGTCATGTTTTAATTTCTGGACGGACTGCAGGTGAGTATGGTCAGTGTGTTCATTACGGAGCGCACACAGAGGCTTTGTGACAAATTAGAGCACGCGCAAGTAGTCGCGTTGTAGAACGAAATGAAACACTCTTTTTCTCCGGACAGGTAATCCAATCATTTTATGAATCTTCTTCTATTCGTTATTGAAAATTTCTGTAGGTTGTAGAAGAAGAAAAATGATGTATTGTTCTAGCAGTCTAAGTCCGCATGACGACTTCTGTTAGCGGCTATCGCTCCCTGATGTTCTCATCATCTGAAAGCAAGACACTATTATCATCTCTCAAAAGATGTAGACTTTGCATATGAGAGACGGCTTTAGTTTGGACCTCTCATCGAAAACCGGTATAATAAGTTTGCCCCCCCTTTCATTCTCAAATATTGCTTTCTTATCTGGAGGGTTAACGCTATTATGGTTGCAGTCGATTCATCGTTTCACTTGTATAAAAAGAGTTGCTGTATGTATTGTTTTTATTGCTAGACCACACTCACTGGGTTGGCTTGACTCTGTAATAGGAGAGTATATAAAGAAAGGGATGTTGGCTATAATGGGTAGGTGACTATGGTGGTATATTACAACACCTTGTACTCTTAAGGGTACTGTACAGCTGGGATGAGCACTTGGGCTGCATCTTTGTCCTTCTACTTACAATACGCTTCTTGAATTGGCCTACTGTTCTTCAAGTCTAGTTTTGATTGGTCTTTCATTTCTCTTTGAGGCTATAAAAGGCGCGATATTTTAGCTAATATATAAGGAAATGAATATCTCTTAATCGCAGGATATAGCTGGTGGAGTACGTGCACACGCTTCATATCCCGTCAAATGCTCAAGACGTCATTATCTGACTCTTAGATACCGCAAACTAATGATTTAATGAGTAGCACCCTTATGTAACATCTCTTTAATGGGTCGATGCTGTTAATGATGATAGATATTACGAATAGGCATACTAATTAATGCTATTTACAGTATATGATATATACGGCAATTATCGGACACAGAGCTAACATATGAGGGACGAGACCCATATATATTACTATATATTAATATATAGATATTAATATATATATTATATCATATATATATATATATATTATTATATATATAATTAATATATATATATATAATATTATATATATATTATAATATATATATATATATAAATATATATACTTATATTTATATTACTAGATATTTAATATATATATAATTATATATATATATATATTATATATATATTACTATATATTATATATATAATATATAATCAAAAAGTGGTTAAATTTTATGGCTAATATCTAATTTAATAAGCAAATTGTAATAATTGTGATGAAAAATATTTCGGTGAAACCGATGATTTTAAAAGACGTACATACCAACATGGATATAGCCTGAGGTGTGGAAACCGCAACTCTGCTTTGTACCAGCATATGAATGAGCATAATCATGCGATCAATATGAATTCAGCTAAAATAATTTTAGCTTGCAAAATGTTGAGAAAAGAAAATTCATTGAAACATTTATTATAATAAACACCAATAACTTCAACAAACATCCAGGAGAAATAAAAATTGGTTACCTTTAAATAATTTATTATTGGAGGAAAAACGTTATAAAGGGCTTCTCGGAAAAATACAGTAAGTGTTTGGTCGAACCATTTAAAGCTGTCCAGCATTCATACTAGAATTCAGTCTAATTTTATATTTGTAATTTCTTCACCTCCGGGTGAAGAGGTCGAAAGCTTTGTGTTTGTTTATTTTTAATTTTAGTTCTCTTTCTTAAAATCTTTGTTACATGAACTTACATCGTTTTATTTTTTCACGTTCTTTTTGTTTCAAATTTACTGTCTAGTTCGTGGTTGTATAGAGATAGGGTTTAAATTTGTTTACTCTATATATATATAGTACATATTATATTAGTATATATATATATTATATATATATATATATATATATTATATTTTTTTATATAAATATATAGTATAATATTTTTTTTTTATATATATATATATAATATATATATATATATATATATATATATATATATATATATATATATATATATTATAATTAATTTAATAATTAATAATATATATAATTAATAATATATTATAAAATTATATATATATATTAATATATAATATATATATATATAATAATATATATATTATATATATATATATAATTAATATATATATATATATATATATATATTATTAATATATTATATAAATATATATTAATAGTATTAATATATATATATAGAATCGTAGTATATATATATATTATATTATATATATATATATATTATTATATTAATTAATATGTATAATATATTAAGGTATAATATATATATATATTAAATATATAATATAATATATATTAATATATATTATATATATTAATATATATAATATACTATTAATATATATATATATATATATATATATATATATATAATTAATATATATATAATTATATACATTTAAGTTTTCGGAAGGAAGGGCTAATTGCATTTCGTGAAAAGGAGCTTTTGAAACTTTCGTTTGCTTACTGGGGTTATGATATACCTTACCTATCACTTGAGAATGGTAAATACACAAGTAGATGTTACCTATAATATCTGACTAGCGATGAGCTAAGGAAGAACTGCACCTATTCGCGTTTGATCAGAACTCCGCCGCTCACACTCGGTCAGGGGGCACAGTGGGTAATTTAATTATACGGCACCACTTTGTATTCAATAAGGATAATTATTATTATTATAATTGATATATTCTTATTTTGTTATAATATATTAAATTATATTAGTTACCTCATATAGTATGGGTTTGATACATTTTATTCTTGTAGCGCGTAAAAACATTCTTGAGTGTTAATACCGTATATATCCTTACCAGGCATGAAGCTAATAAACGAGATACTGCACGGTACAGTTGAGAAGATAACATCTTGTTGTCGTCGATGCGAAGAAACTCCTGCCAGTTTCCAGGAACCGCAGTTGATGGCTCTACTCGTCTCCTAACTCCCTTTCCTCTCTTGCTGCGAGTGTGTGCCTTCAAACTGTCTGTCAGGTACACATCCCACACAATGTCAGTCTCACTCTACATGTTGAAGGAGGAATGTTATACTATGGCAACCTACGTTGATCGATACAGTGACTCTTTGAATATATTTACCACTAATTTAGGACCATTTGTCTTTGATATCCAGACCTGATATTCGCATAACTGTTACACATCGGTGTGATTGGGACGAGCATTATATCCAGCAATAAGAGGCATATTGTTAGAAGGCACTTGTATATAACTCTCTCCATGTTTTACGAAGAGCGTGGAAGAGAACATCTACTCTTCTCAATTTTATTTTCATAGAGATGAATGTAAAGTTCTTAGCATAACTCTTTAGAAAGTGTGAATGGGTAGATTCATAGCTGCATCTGGTAGTTTCCTCCTCATTCTAGGTTGTGCGTTAGGTTCACCCATCCCTGACACGAGCCTAGAAACGAGACGTCGTTGATCAAAGCCTGGTTGTGTAACTCTGATATTTAAAAAGTAATTGTGGGGGATTGAAATTGGGCCTCATCTACCACAGTACACCGCCATATGTCATTTAATATTAAGTAGAAGTGTTGGCAAGATTGTTCAATTCTATTCCTGTGCTAGTAATGTTAGAATGCTTTCCCGAGAATCATGTAACTTTAATGGAGAATGAACATATAGAGGAAGACTCTTATTCACTTGGCTCAGCTTGCTCTCTCCTTAACTGTCATTAGAGTGTCGACTGCAGGTTGAGAAGACGAAGAAATAGGAATATAAACTCACTGGGGTATGTTCTTGGATGTTACCACGCATTTTGATATGGGATCTGGATGACAATGATATATAGGCTTACTCATAGATCGTCGAGGTTTTTTTATTCAAGAAAGAAAATACTCTTCCGATGTTATATTTTCTCATACCGGTCAATAAGATATTTAACGCTTCATCTTATAGTTTTTCCATCCTCATACTGTTTCCCAGTCACACAACTTTTGATAAAAACGGTCTGTCTTTGCGAATCAGATTGATACTAACATATCCTCTATCACGCACGTCCTCTATAACTTGACATGTTCAGGTAAAAGGAACACAAGGAGATCAACCTGCTGTATTCAGAGAAAGGGTTAGACTCATTCCTATATCACAGACTTCTATAGAGATGAATTTTTCCCACTTATTTGCATAACGCGAGTTATATACAATACTAATATCGTGATTGTCATAATTCAAGAGCTGTCTCTGTTTCACTACCTATATAGTTTCTTTGCTAATAAGATAGAGTATGGATTCGTGCTATCGAGTTGTACTCTCACTTCATCTTGAGTAGTAAGGCGTCCTTTACGTTTTTCCTTTAATAACTCATAAAAGTTTTGAGGGGTACCAATTTTGTAACAAACTTAGTTAAATTTTTTGTAAAAATGTAGTGTAAAGAAAACACATACTACATTAATGGTAGTAAACTATTTAATCGGAAGTTGAAGTTTTATAATGTCAACATTACGTTACATTCACTTTTTATCATGAAAATAAATTTTAGTAATAATATCATAAAGTAGTATAGCCTTAGATATATGTAATATTAGTAAGTATATGTAAATAATAATATAGTTTATAAGTATATCGCAGCTTATATCTATAATATATATATATCAACTAGTATATACTGATATTACATATCTATATTTAGTACTATATATATAATATATATATATATATATATATATATATAAATTATCATACATTCAATCACTCCATGACTTGTTTATGAAATGACCCACAGTATCCTGTATGTTTTCCCAGCTAGTTTTTATCCTTCATTTCTTTTTAATCCACGAATATCTCGCAATTATATGAATTACATCAACTTTCCGTTCATACTCCTTTTTTGGTTTTTAGCTTATTTTTTTAAGAACACTACCACGATACTTTCACATATTTTGATACGGCATTGTTTCCATGTATTCGCACACCATTATGTTTGTCCACCAATTCATATTATATTAATTTGAAGCGCATTAGCCAAACATGTGAAATCATCTTAATTTTATTTTATAACAAAATTAAACTTTCTTAATTTAATGCAATATAAATCCTAATCTACCCCATAATCTAACCTAATTTAACCTTACAATGATGCCTTAAACCTAAACCTAACCTAAACCTAACCTAACTAACTAACCTAACCTAACCAACCTAACCTAACGCTACCTAACCTAACCTAAACTAACCTAAGGCTCAGCTACCAACTGCACCAGGAACGTCACGGACTAGACACTATGGATTGATCAGCAGAAGGCATAAGACGGTCAACCTAGCAATAAACTAGAACAGTACTTACATGTGGATTTATATTACTCACCCACTAGTATATATTGAATTTAACACAAACTGGTTGAAAAATATTTATTTCCTCTACGTTTTTAATGCTTGCTCCATGTACCTTAAAAATTAACTGTGCTAAATGAAAAATCCTGTTGAGATTGGACAGATGTATCTTGAAATGATAGTGGAAGAACAATTCTATCGAGAGCATCACTCATGTGTCTGTTTAGACCTTATTATAAGACTTATACAGTTAATAATGAAACTCGTA